>CM077655.1:11781124-11798624 GCA_039707465.1 Rhabdophis nuchalis
ACTACCGATTTCCCCTACACGCAATTTCCACTACCAATTTCCCCTATGCGTGATTTCCACTACCGATTTCCACTACGTGCGATTTCCACTATGTGCAATTTCCACTACCGATTTCCACTACCTGCGATTTCCACTATGTGCGATTTCCACTACCGGTTTCCCCTACACGCGATTTCCACTACCAATTTCCCCTATGCGTGATTTCCACTACTTACGATTTCCACTACCCGCGATTTCCCTTACCGATTTCCCTACACGTGATTTCCCCTACGGATTTCCCCTACGCGCGATTCCCCCTACGCGTGATTTTCCACTACGGATTTCCACTACCCGTGATTTCCACTACCGTTCAGGCGAACCGATCCAAACCGGCTGAATACTGGTAGGAAACCAACCTTTAAAAGTGGTCTGCATAAAAATGACAACCTGCTTAACACCCCACACAAAGAGGGCAGCCAAATAAAACTAGGACCAAGAAGTTCCCAAAGTCTCCGGGGTCAAATCCATGATCAAAACATGGATATGGTGGTGCGAACGGCGGTTGCTTCTTCCCTATTCAACGCAGCTGCCTCCAGAAAAACGATTTTGTTGTTTCCAACGATGCTGTAATTTGGGTTTTTATTTCTGATCCAGTTCCATTTATGGCACTGGCCGGATGGCCCCTCATGTTTCGGGACAGGGGCCAAAGAACTGTGCAAATGAACTGTTCACATGTATCGCTTCACTAATATATCGCAATCTTTTTTGGGGGGGGAAAGGTAAATTGACTGCGTTTGGCCATGAACTAATCCCTTTTCACAGTTTAACCGATCAGATCGAGGGCGATTAAAATTCTCAACGATGCTGGCTCTTGCAGATTCAATACAATACAATAGCAGAGTTGGAAGGGACCTTGGAGGCCATCTAGTCCAACTCCCTGCCTAGGCAGGAAGCCCTATACCATTTCAGACAAATGGCTATCCAACATCTTCTTGAAGACCTGCAGTGTTGGGGCATTCACAACTTCTGGTGGCAACTTCTGTTCCACTGATTAATTGTTCTCACTGTCAGGAAATTTCTCCTCAGTTCTAAGTTGCTTCTCTCCTTGATTAGTTTTCACTCATTGCTTCTTGTTCTGCCCTCAGGTGCTTTGGAGAATAGCTTGACTCCCTCTTCTTTGGGGCAGCCCCTGAGATATCAGAAGACTGCTATCCTGTCTCCCCTAGTCCTTCTTTTCATTAAACTAGACCTACCCAGTTCCTGCAACCGTTTTTATATGTTTTAGCCTCCAGTCCCCTCATCCTCTTTGTTGCTCTTCTCTGCACTCTTTCTAGAGTCTCCACATCTTTTCTACATCGTGGCGACCAAAACTGGATGCAGTATTCCAAGTGTGGCATTCCCAAGGCCTTATAAAGTGGTATTAACCCTTCACGTGATCTTGATTCTCTCCCTCTGTTGATGCAGCCTAGAACCGTGTTGACTTTTTTGGCAGCTGCTGCCCACGGCTGGATCCTATTTCAATGGTTGTCCACCAGGACTCCAAGATCCCTCTCACAGTTGCTACTATTGTGCAAGATACCACCTATACTGTACCTGTGCATTTCATTTTTGTTTCCTAAATGTAGAACCTTACTCTTTTCGCCATCAATCAGAAAGGTCAGCAATTCGGTGGTTCGAATCCCTAGCGCCGCTTAACAGGGGGGGGGGTCCCCCACCTGATACAGGGACAAACCTCCAGCTAAGCCCCGATCATTAAGATTAAGATTTATTGCAGGAGGCGGTCTTGAAGATAACCATATTCACACACACCCTCCCAGACAAGGAAGCAAACAGCTTCAAGCCCCCCGGGTCAATCTTCTAACTCAGCGGTCACCAACCAGTGGGTCGCGATAAAATTTTGGTGGCCCGCAGAAAAATCATTTGCCTTTTTTATAGCAAATGCACTATATACTATTTATCTTTTTTTTAAAAAAAAAAATCATATTGGTTGTCCGTGGGATTTAAAATTATGAATTTAGTAGGTCCCTGAAGTCTCAAAGGTTGGTGACCCCTGCTCTGTAATTCACTTTTAAAGAAAGCCCCTCCCTCAAAAGTGGGCTTCGAAGGACAAGGTGGGATTAAAACCTTGATGAATAGGGAATGGCCTGCCATCCATCGCAGCTGGTGGAGAAGGCGGTTTATTCCTCTTGAGAAATTCCAAAACCTGGAGCAGCAGGTTCTTTCCTGTAACTTAAGACTGACTTAAGTTTTGGCTCGCTTCATCTGCCAAGGGGAAGGGCAGCCCAGGGGGAGGGGAGAAGACTGGAATGGCCACGTGGGGAAAAGGTTGAGTTCCCGCTACAGAAAGATCCGCGGGACTCTGTCAGGCCTGCAGCCCTCTTTTCTTTTGGATCTGAGGCCTGCCACACTTTCTATTATCCTTCTATGCATTTTCTAGTGTGGGAAAATGGGAGTTAGACGATAGGTAGCCATAACAACATTCCTTTCTAGAAAGCCAAGGTCATCCTTTGTCTTTGCACCTCTGCACCTGACCGGAACCGGATGGGTGGAAGCTGCCAGCGTGGCAGTGGAAGACTGGACCATGGGATGGGCTTGTGGGTGTGGGGGAAAAGATCTTGAACTTAGAACTGGGTGGGGAAAACCGGGAAGCTTTCAGATTCGGGTTTCCCCAGATGTGCCAACATGGCTCTCTTCATAAATTGGAACTTTGAGCAATACTTTGCCTTGGACTCTGATTTACATTTGGGGGGTATTTGGAACCCTGAAACCGGCGAAGGGCGAAAATAAGCAGGAAGAAAATAAGAATAAGAATAAAAATATGAAAATAAGCAGGAAGGAAGAACTTAGAATGCCCAGAGATGGATAAATTGGCCAAGGAAATTCGAGGAGAGGAGGAAACACAGTACTATTTAATTTGGAGAAAATGGTATAAATCAGGGGTCCCCAGCCTTTTTTGTACCAGGGACCGGTTTCATTTTAAAGAAAATTCTGTGGACCGGCTGGTGTAGAGGAGGAGCGGGAGGGAAGGGGAACAGGCGGCGCCTCCGGGGGGGGGCGGGGGAGTCGGCTCACTCGGCCCTCTAGGGCCTCCAACGGCGCAAACGGCCACACCTGCACTCTCCCACATCTGGTGCGCGCTCTGCCCAGGGGGCTGCCCCCTCCTCCCTCCTCCTCCTCTCCGGCCCTGCGGCCCGGTTCCTATCAAGCCACGGACCGGCACCGGTCCGCGGCCCGGGGGTTGGGGACCTCTGGTATAAATGGTTAGATCAGTGGTAGTCAACCTGGTCCCTACCGTCCACTAGTGGGCGTTCTAGCTTTCATGGTGGGCGGTAGAGGTTTTGTCCGATACTGAAGCACTTTCCTTTTTAAAAAATTTAATTGACTCCCCTACTTTATAAATCACCATTCCTGTGGAACCGGTGGGCGGTTGGAAAATTTTACTACTAACAGAGGCACAAAAGAGGGCGGTAGGGATAAAACGGTTGACTACCCCTGGGTTAGATGATAGAAATAGGAAATAAGAATGTGAAAAAAATATAGTTTGTATTATTGAAGAAGTAGGAATTAGTGATAAGAAGGTAGGAAAAGTGGGATTGATAGACGTAGGAAAAAGTTCTATATTAATAGAAGAGCAATGAAGACTGATAACAAATAACCAAACAGACTAATAAGCAAAAGAGTAATAATAGGATTATGTGTAAAAATGTCTCTATTATTATTATTATTATTATTATTATTATTATTATTATTATTATTATTATTATTATTATTATTATTATTATTATTATTATTATTATTATTATTAGTCAGATTTATATCCCGCCCTATCTCCCCTAGGGGACTCAGGGCGGCGCACAGAAATATAAAAATATAAAACAATACAATACAAAACCGTTTAAAAATAAATTAAAGTCTGTGCTAAAATTTAGATTTTAAAATCAAATCAAATTAAAACTATATCCTTTAAAACTAAGCCAGGCCGGCCTCTTGAAATAGATGAGTCTTTAAATCCCGGCGGAAGAGGCGTAGGTCCGTGATGATATGAAGGTCGGGGGGAAGGTCGTTCCAGAGGGCAGGCCCCGCCACAGAGAAGGCTCTCCCCCTGGGGGCCACCCATCGGCATTGTCCGGCGGATGGCACCCTGAGGAGGCCCACTCTGTGGGAGCGGACAGGTCGAAGGGAGGTATGTGGTAGGAGGTGGTCCCGCAAGTAGCCAGGTCCCGTGCCATGGAGCGCTTTAAAGATGGTTACTAACACCTTGAAGCGCACCCGGAAGGCCACCGGCAGCCAGTGCAGCTCGCGCAGGAGAGGTGTTACATGGGAGTATCGAGACACTCCCAAGATCCCCCGCGCAGCCGCATTCTGGACTAGCTGGAGCTTCCGGGTGCACCTCAAGGGAAGCCCCATGTAGAGAGCGATTGAGAGGGGGAAAACGTTTCTAAAGATGCACTGACAGATATCTGCTGTAAGAAGGAACAGGAAGCCCCAATGCCATTTGTAAGCGTTGTGTGTGTTTTTGTCAATTTGCATAAGTGTTTACAATAAAAAAAATTAAAAAGAAAGAAAGAAAATAAGCAGGAACGGGAGGCCCTCTTTGGTGGGGGGCAAGGATCTCTCGCTCCTTAAACGTTTCAGAGAATGAACAGGGAGCGTCCCTCCTCCCGTGCCCCACCCCATCCCTTTAACTAGCCACCCCACCCAAACCCCACCAGAGAAGGAGTCAACCTACAAGTCTCTGTACTGGTCAAAGGCGTTATTGGCCTCCACCTCGAGCTTCCGCAGGCGAGCCGAAGGCATGGCGCCGTCTTCCAAGGGTGGGTCGTATTTGTTGCTCCAGGGTGACCTGTGGAAGGAAGGGGAGAGGTGGGGGGGGGGAACCTATGATTTTCATCCCACGTCAAGAGTCCCTTCCCCCCCCCCCCCACCTGACGCTACAGTTGTGAGGACTGGCACAAGGTGCAGATTACTTGGGGGCAGGGGGTCTAAAGTCCAGCCTACGTGTAAGGATAATTATCCTGATGTTGGGTTGACTATATATATATATATATATATAAGCCAGGATTATTAAAGGGTATATATAACTTTAAAGACTATGTGGAATCTGATTGGCTGTGCTTCCCAGCTCAATCATAAAAGGCAGCTGGAAACACAGTTCATCCCCTTTTGCTTTCCTTTGCTTCCTGATTGCCACTGAGGAAGAAGCTGAACATGAAGACGGAAGAGAATGATTGTTTTGACTGACTGTAAGATAACTGTGGTTTTGTTGAAGGACTGTTTATTGTTAGAGGAGTTAGTATCACTGTTTGGAAGAAGTATTTTAGTTACGTCAAGAGTAAAGACTATTTATTTTTTTCTACTATCAGTGTTGTAGAGTTTTTGTGTGGTTTAAGCAACGTTATCTCTTGCTGTCCGGTATATTGCACTATTCCGCCTGTTTATTTTTCCAACGGGGGTGTTTTTACCCCGAACACTACGAGTGCAAGAGGAGGGGGCTGGGTGGAAAAGCATTAAAACAACCCGGCCGGCCAGAAGGGGGGGGAGGAGGAGGAAGGCCTGCAGCAGAGAAAATGGGCCTTCCACCCCAGAATATTGTGGGCCGTCCCTCCTCTAACACGTCTTCCGTTAAATTCAGAGATGGGACGGGGAAGGGATGGAGGGCAAGTATTTAAAAAAACGGGACTGAAATCCTCTTTCCCATGATCTGTCAGCATTGGGGGCACCCTCCAGGTTTGGTGTTTGATGGCCCCACTGGGGCTCAGCAGCTCAGTTGTCCCTGGATTTGTAATTTTTAAATTTTTTTAATCAAGCTTCCAGCTCTGTAGATGTTCCTGCTTTTACCGTATTTTTCGGAGTATAAGACACACCTTTTTCCCCCTAAAAGAGGGTGAAAATTTCTACACTGAATGGTAGCCCCACCCACCCACTGGCCCCAACCCTTTAGTCCCTGCCTCCAAGCAAATGGGGGGGGGGGGGTTTGCAGAGTTTTCACTAAGATATAGCAATCCCTTCAGCCTGTAACAGCTGATGATCGGGAGAAATGAAACTTGCTGTTTGCTCCACCTGGCAAATTGCTGGAAGGCAGAAGCAGATTTTTTTTTCTGGTGCTAATCAGGCTGTTTGCTGCAAGGAGGCAAGTCAATCACTATAAATGCCTATAGAATGTTCAAATTATTAGACTTATTTTTAAAGACTGCTTTATTGTTGTTCTAGACAGCTTAACAAAATGAAGAAGCTTTTTAACTTTTAACTTTAACTTTAATTTGATTTTTATACCGTCCTATCTCCCAACATGGGACTCAGGGCGGTGCACAGGAGTTATAAAATATAAAAATATAAAATATAAAATACAAACAATCAAGTAGTTAAAATTAAGATTAAATACGATTTGGCCCGTGCTAAAAACGTTAATTTAAAACCCACTTAAAATAGTAATAGCTGTATTTTTAAAATAAATACTTGATCTGAAGAGGCCCCATGCTATTGTACCTTCTTTTAAATAGCAGAGAATAACTATACTTCCAGAAAGCACATCAATTTTAACAGCATCTGTACAAGTATAGTCTGAAATATAATACTACAAACAGTGCATATTGGCTGTACTGTTTGCTGTTTGTTGCAAGAAGGCAAATTGCTGGGAGGCAGAGGCAGATATTTTTCCCTTGTTTTCCTCCCCAAAAGCTTAGGTGCGTCTTATACTTCAGAGCGTCTTATACTCCAAAAAATACGGTAATTAGCTGTAGTAACGCTAGGGCTTTTTCATGGTTTTGGTTGTTATTGGGTGCACCTTACAGCGGAGGTAACGTTAAAATCCCCTATTTTCGAAGGATTATGAGGACTGGGATTTTGTGCCAAATAATTTGCTTTTCTTTCTTGAAGCGCTTCTTAGGGGCAGGGGGTTCATTCTTTTACCATTAACAATGCCCATTTGTCTCTGGACCAGAGGTGAGATTCACTGGCCTTCCCCAGCGGGACCTAGGCTGTGTGCCGCCCCTGGGAGCTAATGGCGACTGCCCCTACCCCTACCAGGCTTTCTGTGAGTCTCCAGATACTCACTCAATTAGTTGATTGTAATATTTGCACTTTAAAAAAAAAACTCTAGTTTTTTTCCTTAGGAGCTCCAGGATGGCACAACCGCCCAGTTGAGGACTGAGTCGAAAACTGGGGTAGTATCTGGTGACCAGGACGTGGCCCAAAGAGCTCATCTGACTCAGCCCAATCAACGAGAGGTCAACCCATCCTGGATACTCCTGCCCTCACTATGGAGAATGCGCAGTGAATGCATGTTATGTCAGGGCGGGCGGGTGGGCGTTTCGCCCAAACCAGAGCGAACCGGCTGAATCCCACCTCTGATCTGGACACAGGGGAGTACTGAGAGGGGGCTTATGTCCACTGGTATCCTACGTGCTTTAACGAGGTAGAGAGGTGCAGGTAGCAAAAAGGTGTGTGTGTGTGTGTGTGTGTGTGTGTGTGTGTGTGTGTGTGTGTGTGTGTGTGTTTTCTGCAGGCCAGACACGTCCTAACTCACTCCTCCTAAAAAGGACGAGAAGGAGAAAAACACTGCACTGGCAGAGGCAGTAACTTTATCCATCAGAAACCCTACTTCCCTCCACCCCCACCCACCCCAAAAAAGTGCTTTTATAGCAAGCAAGTGCTGAAGACACATTTTAGGGAGGCGTTCTGAGGAAAGGCAGATGGAAGCACACACTCACACACACAAGCACACTGGAAAGAGAAGACCTGGAGGTGGTCCTTGGCCTCTCCTTGCTTTCTGTCCCAGTCAAGTCTTGTCAAGCAGCCTCTTGAAAGACACACAAACACACACACACACAAGAAGACTTCCAGGAAAGCGATGAAAAGCGAGGAGGTGATATCCATGGGGCTGGCCGCCCTCCTCCGGAGGCTGCGGCTGCTTGACATTCTCCAGATGGCTTTCCCACAATAGGGGGTGCAGAGGGGGAGCAGGACCCGTCTGGCACAGGGTGCAGTGGAGTGTTTGCCAACTTATTGGATCCCCGTGTTTCCCCAAAAATAAGACAGGGTCTTGTTTTCTTTTGAGCACACACACACCACCAAAAATAAGCGCTTGGCCTTATTTTCAGGGAGGTCTTATTACTTTTGAGCTGCAGGGGGCGGCGAGCGTGGTCACCTTCATGGCTGCTGCAGTGTTGCAATATTTTCAGAGAGGGCTTATTTTCGGGGGAGGGCTTATTTTAGCGCACGCGCTCCAAAGCCTGATTGGGATTATTATCCGGGAGGTCTTATTTTCGGGGAAACAAGTTATTTATTTTATTCGATTTGTTAACCGCACCAATCTCCGTCGAGACGGACTCTGGGCGGTGCACAGGACATTAAAATATACAATAAATAACGATATACAAAAGTTAAAAGGAAATAAAATAGAAAACCTGTGCTAAAATCCCATTAAAAACCTTTCTAACTTGGCTGAGGCTCTGTTGTTCTAAAATTCAAGTTCTACGCCAGTCCAGCAAGTTATGAGCTTGCTGGCCTCGGTGTAAAGGGAACACAGCACAAGGAGTCCCAAACATAGCAAGCCATTTTTTGGGGGTCCTAAGTCCCTTTTTTCCCCCCCAGGGGTGTTGCAACTACAGTCAGAAACAAATGTTTACGACAGTTGCCGCATCAAAATTTGCTAATCAAAATTTCGGATGCTTGGGCAACTGATTCAAATTTACGACGGTCGCAGAGTCCCCTGGGTCGTGGGATCCCCTTGGGGAATCCCTGACGAGCAAAGCCAACGGGGGAAGCCAGATTAACCACCGGGTGACCAGCTTAACAAGGGCAGGAATTCCCTTTTAACAACGGTAGTAAGGAGGGTTGTAAAATGGGGGCAAAGCCCGCCGAACTGCCTCGCTTGGCAACAGAAATTGGGGGGTGGGGGCTCGATTGCTGTCGTAAGTGGAGGAAGTCGACCTGTGCTACTAGGAGATATTTCACTGGTGTCTCACCTCCGGAAAACTCCTACACCCATGATGGCGAACCTATGGCACGGGTGCCACAGGTGCAGTGGTGGGTTTCAAATTTTTTTAGAACCTACTCTCTAGGTGTGGCCTATTTTGTGGGCGTGGCTTGGCAGTCATGTGACAGGGTGGGAGTGGCCAACTTGTGACATGTGGTGAAACTCATTTAACAACGTTCTTGCTTAGCAACCAAAATTTTGGACTCAATTGTGATGATAAATTCTTTCTTTCTTTCTTTCTTTCTTTCTTTCTCTCTCTCTCTCTCCCTCCCTCCCTCCCTCCCTCCCTCCCTCCCTCCTTCCCTTCCCTTCCCTTCCCTTCCCTTTCCTTTCCTTTCCTGTCTTACTCTCTGCCTTCCTTTCCTTTTCTTCCCATTGGGTTACTGGCAGCGGCAGGCCAGACTTACTTCTGGGTCCGCCGGTCGAACCCTCTCTCACCGGCTCTCAAATTTCACCATCCGGCTCTTGCGAGTAGGTGCGAGTCTGCAGAAACCCACCACTGCACAGGTGGCCATTCCTGAGGGCACGCAAGGTGTTGCCCTGTCAGCTGCAGCACACATGAGCGTGCTGGCCAGGTGATTTTCGGCGCTGATTTTCAGCCTTTTTTTTTTTTGCCCTCCTGAAGCCTCCAGAGACAGAGAAATGGCTCCTAGAAAGCCTCTGAAGCCTTGGGTGGGGGGGGGGGGGGGGAAATGGACCTACCGGACCCACCGGAAGTCAGAAAACGGGCTGTTTCCGGCCTGTGGGGGAGGCCAATTTTGCCCTCCCCAGGCTCCAAAAAAGTCGTGTGTACATGTGCTGGACAGCAGGGGGGTGTCACACATGTATTCTCAGGGGGCATGGCAGGGGGGGCATTAAATTATTAGGGTGGGCACACGAGCGTGCACAATAGCGTGAGCTTGTGTGCTTTGGGCCCCGGAGGCTAAAAAGGTTCGCCATCCCTGTCCTACACGCTTCTACACCGGAGAACCCATCAATTGGCAACAGGTGTGTGTCGCACACCTGGCAACAGGTGGGCCTTGTCCTTTGGGCCCACCATGGAGCCCAAGACCTACGTTGCTAAGCGAGTACATTTGTTCGGTGAGTTTTGCACCACGTTGACGACTTTTTCTCGCCACTGACGCTAAGTGAATCCCTGCATTTGCTACGTTGTTGTTATTGTTAAGCCAATCCTGCTTCCTCATTGACTTGGCTTGTTAGAAGGTCGCGAACAGGAGGTCCTGTGATCCCGGGACACCATGACCATCATAAAAGTGAACCGGTGGCCTAGGCTCTGGATTCTGATCACGTGACACGCACACACGCCCCCTGGGGATACTGCCAGGGTGATGACGTCCCTTTTTTTCCCCAGTGCCGTTGTAAGTCTGAACGGTCGCTGAATGAACCTCGGTTAAGTCGAGGGGCGAACTTACTCGGATCCTGTGGAGGGAAAGGAACCTCACCTGTAGGAATCGCCATCCCGGTTATAATCGCACAGGAGGTAGTCCTTGCCTACCACTTTGTCTCGAGCGATCTTCAGAGGCTGGTCCACAGAGGACAGAAGGTCTTCGCAGAGGCTGGGGACCTGAGGAAGAGGAGGGGAAAGTGTTCTGACCGAGGCTTCCCCAGCAGCACGAAGCCGAGCCCTCGTCCCGATAAACCCCTTTTATTTAATTGACCGGGAATTCCTCTCCAGCCAAGTCTTTCCTCTCCCACAGTCTTTCGAGATAGTTCACAATGACCGAACTTGATCAGGCTTGGAGAGTGGCCAGGCCGAGGTCTAAGAATGTAGGAATGGACTAATTGTCTCCTGCAAACTCCACTCCCCTGTCGCTCCTCTTTTATTCCCTCTGGGAGGGGCCATTTACCGTCCACCTGTGGCCTTACAGGTCGACCCCTGTTCCTTAGCTGTTCTCTTCATCTGGCAACTCACACTGGGAACAGGCTCCAGCTGTTCTTCTGCCCCTCACTGATGTCTGACTCCGAAGGCAGCTGATCAGCGACAGACGGCCCTGGCCCCCTCTCTGCCTCTGACACAGAGCCTTCATCAGACTCCAGGACTGGCCCATGTCCCTCCCCAACCTCCTCACTGTCCAAAACTGCTGCCAGTTCTGCTGGCCACTGGCGGGCCACAACAGAAGACAACCGGAACCAACAGTCAGGGCAAACACAGCCAGGACTCTGGGCTTCCATCACTCTTGAGCTGGGTTTTAGCGCCACCACCTTTGGCCCATCCAGCTAAAGTAGGGGGGTTAAACTCAAGGCCCATGGGCTGGATCCAGCCCGTGGGGTGCTTAGATCAGGCCCACAGGGCCGCCTTGGAAACTGCGAAGGACCAGCCGGCGGGGCCTCTGGCAGCAAAAACAGAGCTCCCTCAAGTCCCATTTTTGCCGGCAGAGGGCTGCAGGAGACCGAAAACAGGGCCTGGGGTCCTCCACACACGGCTCCCCCAAGCTCCGTTTTCACAGGCAGAGGGCTGCAGGAGGCCATCGTGGCCGAAAACAGGGCCTGGAGGTCCCACATATACGGCTCCCCCAAGCTCCATTTTCACTGGCAGAGGGCTGCAGGAGGCCATCGTGGCGGAAAACGGGGCCTGGAGGTCTCACATACACGGCTCCCCCAAGCTCCATTTTCACTGGCAGAGGGCTGCAGGAGGCCATCGTGGCGGAAAACGGGGCCTGGAGGTCCCACATACACGGCTCCCCCAAGCTCCATTTTCACTGGCAGAGGGCTGCAAGAGGCCATCGTAGCCGAAAACGGGACCTGGAGGTCCCACATACATGGCTCCCCCAAGCTCCGTTTTCACAGGCAGAGGGCTGCAGGAGGCCATCATGGCCGAAAACGGGGCCTGGAGGTCCCGCATACACGGCTCCCCCGAGCTCTGTTTTCACAGGCAGAGGGCTGCAGGAGGCCATCGTGGTCGAAAACGGGGACTGGAGGTCCCACATACATGGCTCCCCCGAGCTCCGTTTTCACAGGCAGAGGGCTGCAGGAGGCCATCATGGCCGAAAATGGGGCCTGGAGATCCCACATACACGGCTTCCCCAAGCTCCGTTTTCACAGGCAGAGGGCTGCAGGAGGCATCATGGCCGAAAACGGGGCCTGGAGGTCCCACATACACGGCTCCCCCGAGCTCTGTTTTCACAGGCAGAAGGATGCAGGATGTCGTTGCAGCTGAAAACAGAGTTCGGGAGCCTGTTTTCGCTGGCAGAGCGCTCGGGCCATCACAGACGCTTCCCTTTCCCCACGACACACCCCCTAGCCACACACACACCCCGAGGTCAAACACAACCCTGATGCGGCCCTCAATGAAATGGAGTTTAATAATAATAATAATGATTTATTACATTTATAAACCGCCCCCTGTCCCCGAAGGGACTCGGGGCGGTGTACAGGAAAATTAAAAAAACATACAATCTAAAAACATACAATGCATAACAAGATTAAAAACGAATTAAATTACCCTGTACTAAAATTTTAAGAACAATTAAAATTGCAACCCATTAAAACCAAATAAACAATTTTGAAAATACGGACTGGGGCGAGAAGCATAAATTAGGCCAAGCCGGCCTGATGGAACAGATAAGTTTTTAATTTTTGGCGGAAAACACGGAGGTCTGTAGTCGTTCTAATATCAGGGGGTAGGTCGTTCCAGAGGGTTGGGCCCACCACAGAGAAGGCCCTTCCCCTGGGCGTCGCCCGCTGGCATTGCCTGGTGGACGGCACCCGGAGAAGTCCCTCTCTGTGTGAGCGAATCGCCCGAAGGGATGTATGGGGCAAGATATGATCTCGCAAATAGCTAGGTCCTGTGCCATGGAGCGCTTTAAAGATGATAGTCAACACCTTGAAACCCACCCAAAAGGCCACAGGCAGCCAGTGCAGCTCGCGCAGGAGTGGTGTAACATGGGAGTATCTAGTAGCTCCCATAACTGCCCGCGCGGCTGCGTTCTGGACCAGCTGTAGCCTTCGAGTGCATCTCAAGGGGAGCCCCATGTAGAGAGCATTGCAATAGTCCAGCCGAGACGTCACAAGCGCATGAGTGACCGTGCGAAGGGCGTCCCGGTCCAATAAGGGACGCAACTGGCGCACCAGGCGAACCTGGTAAAATGCCCCCCTGGCCACGGCTGTCACATGATCTACTATTCCAGGAGGACGCCTAAGTTGCGTGCCCGCTCCACGGGGGCTAGGTGTTCGCCCTCTATGGCCAGTGATGGCGTCAACTGGTTGAACCGGGGCGCCGGTAGCCACAGCCACTCAGTCTTGGACGGGTTGAGCTTGAGTCTGTTCCTTCCCATCCAGATCCGCACGGCTTCCAGACACCGGGACATCACTTCGACACCCTTAAGCTAAAGCAACCCAGAAGATCCGCAGAGCCCCCCCCCCTCCCCTTTCTCCATTCAGGCCTTCCACAGAAACCCCCCTCCCCTCCTAATGTGATGGTTTGAAAGACAAGCTTGCTTTATGGTGTCAGCCTCAAAAACACTTGTGGGAGAGGGGGAAAAAATGGTCTGGTTTGGTTTAAAACAAAACACAAAAAACAACCCACCCCATCCCGAAACGTCTCCCTGTAGACAGGGCTGGCCTTTTGATGAGGTTAAGGCTACCATTCTTGGTCTGGTCTTATCTAAACCGGGTTTGGGTTTTGGCTTTGATCTCAGCGCTTTGGAGGGGATGACAAAAGGCAGGGGAAAAATGTGTTTTCTTTTAATGGGGCAGAGGAGAAGATTAGGCAATGGCAATTTTCCCCATAAAAGACTGAGCAATGCCGCTTCTACCCCCCCAACCCTCTTCCCCACCCCCTTGGCTTTTAGTTCATACACACGTTCCAGTTGGTACAGAGTGCAGCCGCGCGAGGAATCATGGGAGCCTCTCGATGCTCCCATATAACACCTCTCCTACGCGAGCTGCATTGGCTACCGGTGGCCTTCCGGGTTCGCTTCAAGGTGCTTGTCACCATCTTTAAATCGCTCCATGGCTCGGGGCCCAGTTACTTGCAGGACCGTCTCCTACCACATACCTCCCACCGACCGATTCGCTCCCAGGGGGAGGGCCTCCTCAGGGTGCCGACCGCCGGTCAATGCCGGCTGTCGGCGTCCAGGGGTAGGGCCTTCTCTGTGGCAGGGCCGGCCCTCTGGAACAACCTGCCCCCCCGACCTTCGCACTATCACGGACCTTCCCCTCTTTCGGCGCTCACTCAAGACTCATTTCTTCCAGCAAGCTGGACTAGCCTCGAATTTTAGACCTCACGTACGCCAAAACTCCAACCAAACTAATAAAATGGTTAATAGGTTAATGGGGATTTTAGTACAAGTTAATTTAATTAATTTTAATTCTTTTATTGCCTATGTTATTATTTATTATGGTAGATTTATCTGTACACCGCCCTGAGTCCATTTCGATGGAGATAGGCGCGATTTACAAATCGGAATAAATAAATAAATAAATAAATAAAACATTCCCACCAAGGGGAGAATAGACATCCTCAGCCTTTTCCACTGATATCCCCCTTCCTTCAATTAAGATGATCAGCTAAGATGATCAAAGGCCTGGAGATGAAACCGTAGGAAGAACGGCTGCAGGTTTTGGGTCTGGCTAGTTTATTTTTTTATTTTTTATTTTATTCATATTTATATCCCGCCCTTCTCCACAGAGGACCCAGGGCGGCGCACAGGAATTTAAAAAATATACAAAAACAATACAATAAATAAAATTTAAAAATAAATTAAATTAAATGGTAATCGTATGCTAAAATCAAATTAAAATCCCCAATTTAAAACTATCTAAATGGTCACAACGGGAGGGTTAGGCTAGGCCGGCTTGTTGAAAAAGATGTGTCTTTAGACACTGGCGGAAGAGGCGGAGGTCTGAGATGATACGAAGTTCAGGGAGTAGGTCGTTCCAAAGGGCAGGGCCCGCCACAGAGAAGGCTTTCCCCTGGGTGTCGCCAGACGGCATTGCCCGGCTGACAGCACCCTGAGAAGGCCAACTCTGTGGGAGCGGATCGGCCGAAGGGATGTATGGGGCAGGAGATGGTCTCGCATATAACTAGGCCCCGAGCCATGGAGCGCTTTAAAGATGGTTGTCAAAACCTTGAAGCGCACCCGAAAGACCACAGGAAGCCAGTGCAGCTCGCGCAGGATCGGTGTTATATGGGAGCATCTCGCGGCTCCCGTAATCCCCCGCGCCGCTGCATTCTGGACTAACTGTAGCTTTCGAGTGCACCTCAAGGGAAGCCCCATGTAGAGAGCATTACAGTAGTCAAGTCGGGATGTCACGAGAGCTTGAGTGACTGTGCGAAGGGCAGCCTGGTCCAGTAAGGGGCGCAATTGGCACATCAGGCGTACCTGATGGAACGCCCCCCTGGCCACAGCTGCCACATGGTCCTCCATAGACAGCCGAGAGTCCAGGAGGACACCCAAAAAGAAAAGAAGAATTAGAGGTGGGGAGGGAGACGATAGCAGTGTTCCAGTATTTGAGAGGCTGGAAAGAGGGGGGAATCAAATTATTCTCCAAAGCGCCAGAGGGCAGGACAAGAAACAATGGTTAGAAATTAAACAAAGAGGGAAGCAACCTGGAATTAAGGAGAAACCTCCTAACGGTGAGGACAATTAACCAGTGGGATAGAAGTTGTGGGTGGGCCAACACTGGAGGTTTTTAAGAGCCTAAAGGTAAAGGTTCCCCTTGCACATATGTGCTAGCCGTTCCCGGCTCTAGGGGGTGATGCTCATCTCCGTTTCAAAGCCAAAGAGCCAGCGCTGTCCGAAGACATCTCCGTGGTCATGTGGCCGGCATGACTCAATGCCAAAAGTGCACGGAACGCTGTTCCCTTCCCACCAAAGTTGATTCCTATTTTTCTCCTTGCATATTTTTATGAGTTTTCGAACTGCTAGGTTGGCAGAAGCTGGGACAAGTCGCGGGAGCTCACTCCGTTACGCGGCGCTAGGGATTCGAACTGCCAAACTGCTGACCTTTCTGATCAACAAGCTCAGCATCTTAGCCACTGAGCCACAGAGTCCCTTTATAATCATGTACATATAGACATATATGCGATAATATCAATTGTTACTGAAAAGTATACTCTCTGCCATTATAGAATATATATATTATTATATATGTAGGTTTTGGTTTATTCAGGTCTTTTCCCATGTAAAATTAAAAGTGTTTTGGCTTATTATTATATATATTTGTAGAATTGTTCCCATGTCACAAAATATTCCGCATTGTTAAAATATTCATGACTGGGAGAGGCATGGGAACAACGTCAGCCAATGAACAGGCATAGCAACTAAGTCATAGCAACTACCTTTCCGATCGACAAAATCAGCGTCTTAGCCACTGAGCCACTGCGTCCTTTCTTTAAGAGAACTAGACAGCCATTTATCGGGAATGAGACAGAGTCTCCTGCTTGAGCAAGGGGTTGGCCTAGATGACCTCCAAGGTCCCTTCTAGCTCTATTCTATTCTATTCATTCGGATATCTGATAAACCAGTTGCGTTCAGGATTCAATTTCTGTCCTGTCATCTCGTGTAAAATGCTGCCTTAAAAAAAAAGAAATTACCCTCACTCAGTCCAAAAAAATGTCAGGCATCCTCAATCAGCACAAGCGCATAAGCCACAAATGACAGAGGCCCCCAAATACAATACAATAGCAGAGTTGGAAGGGACCTTGGAGGTCATCTAGTCCAACTCCCTGCCTAGGCAGGAAACAAATGGCTATCCAACATCTTCTTAAAGACTTGCAGTGTTGGGGGATTCACAACTTCTGGAGGCAACTTCTGTTCCACTGATTAATTGTTCTGACTGTCAAGAAATTCCTCCTCAGTTCTAAGTTGCTTCTCTCCTTGATTAGTTTCCACCCATTGCTTCTTGTTCTGCCCTCAGGTGCCCTGGAGAATAGCTTGACTCCCTCTTCTTTGGGGCAATCCCTGAAAGGGTAATAAGGAAAGGGTATAACTATTTCTTGCAAGTCAGGAAGAGACCAACACCAAGAAAGGTCTTCCCACGGCAGACCGGTAGCCCCAATTTGTGGCCTTCTCAACATCTGGAGGGTAGAATGAGGTTTAAGTCTCAACAGGCTGATGTGCAGTTTAGTGGAACGCATTTGCTGCTTCGACTCTCTTCTGCACCAAGACACATAAGGTGCTTCTCTTGGTTTTTTGGGGGAACTGGGGAAGCTTCTCGAGAAGCAAAACGTTTTCTAAGGAAATCCGCTCCCCCCCCCCAAAAGAAAGCATCTTTGGGACGTGCAGGGTTGTGTGTGCACAGGCAATGGGCAACACTCAACTCCCGTTAGCAGGATGGGGGGGGGCGGGGAGCCCTCGTGTGGTCTTACAGTGTTAGGATATTCAGCCTTATATTGGGTTGGCAATATATATGAGCCTATGTTCTTAAAGCGTCCATGTAGCTTTAAGAACTATGTGCTGGATTGTGATTGGCTGTGCTTCTCAGCTCTACCATAAAGGAAGCTCAGGAACACAGTCCGTTCCCCTTTCTGATCCCATTGGATTCCTGCCGTTTTCCTGTGCTTACAGTTTGCCGTTTGAGGAGCTGAAGCTGAATTGTGAA
>CM077655.1:11803624-11871124 GCA_039707465.1 Rhabdophis nuchalis
TTTGGGACGGGTGTACAAAAGAAGAGCTACGCCTGAAGGGGCAGGGAAATCAACCGTAGGCAAAAAGGAAGACAAATTGAAAAGACAAGAAAAAAACCGAGCCTGCGATGCCTAACAAGAGTCTCTTTGTCCCAAGACGCTAGCTGGAGTTAACGAACCAGGTATCGGGAAAGGAGTTTTAATTAAAAACCGAGCCATCTCTCCGGCCAGCAAGACAAGCGGCCACCTGTGTACGAGTCCGAAACCCAACACCTTTCCCGAGCAGCTGGCCGAGCCTTCGCTTCCTGCTCGAAAGGCCAATCGGATGAGTTAATATGCAGGGAAACCGGAGGGGATCAAGACGAGATGTGTGTCAAACCAGGTCTTGGGGATGGCAGCTGGGCCGTGGGAACTTGTCCGTTTTTCAGGGCTTCTCCCCCTGAGAGATTTGAGATGTGCTGCTGGGATCTCTGGCTTTTAATTCAGGTCAATATGGGCGATGTACCGTATTTTTCGGCGTATAAGACGCGCCAAGTTTTTTGAAGAGGCAAATTTAAAACAAAAAAAGTTTTTGCACTCTGCAGACCACCCAAAAACAGCCCGTTTTTCGTGAAAACAGGTCTGCTTTTTTTTTTTAAGGCCATGAATACCCTTTAGGAGGCTTGTAGAGTGCTCCTGGGGTGTGCCACCCCCCAAAACAAGCAAAAAGTGGCCTGTTTTTTGCAAAAACGGGCCCATTTATTTCAAAATAATGGCATACATAGCCTTTAGGAGGCTTATAGTGCGTTCCTGGGGGCTGGAGGGGGGCAAAATTGAGCAGAAAACGGCCCGTATTTAACTCATTTCTGCCTTCCACAGCCCCCAAGAGCCCTCTGAAAGCCTCCTAAAGGCTATGCATGGCCCTTTTGGGGAAAGGGAACGGTTTCTGGAGTCAAAAAGTGCTGTATTCAGTGTATAAGACACACCCAGATTTTCAGCCTCTTTTTTGAGAGAAAAAGTTGTGCCTTATACTCTGAAAAATACGGTAGTCCCTGCTGCGCCCCAGAGAGAAAAACCACAGATCACTCAAGCCCAGAGAATGGAATTTGGGTCGACAAGAACTGCAGAGGAGCCACGGGGCTTGGTGGTCTTCTGTTGCTCTTCAGACCGTCAAAGTAGAACAACGCAGAATTACGCGCCGCGGGATGAAAAATTCAGACGCTACTGGGATCTGCGGAAAACGGTTTTCCATGATCCGCTGACCTAAGAGGCAGAGTACCCTGTTTCCCTGAAAATAAGCCCTCCCTGGATAATAAGTCCAATCGGGCTTTTGAGTGCAGGCGCTAAAATAAGCCCTCCCCCCCAAATAACCATGCTCGCTACCTCCTGCGCCTCAAAAATAATAAGACCTCCCCAAAAATAAGGTCAAGCGCTTATTTCAGGGGTCAAAAGAAAATAAGATCTGCCTGATCTTCCGTGACGGCTTCCTGCAGTCGGATGGCCTCCCAATGCCCATTCCGAATGCCCGGCCCTCGCTCGGACCAAACAGAACCGTCAGAAAACAAAAGGGTGGCCTGGAAAAAAGGTGGCGCCTCTTCAGCCCGTTCTCGCGCAGACTTATTCTGAGCCTTGCAACATGGGTGAGCTGTTTAACCCGCGTCTCACCTTTCTGCCATGAATGCAAAAGGGCGAGCTGCCCGCATTCTTTCCTTGCTCGCTGGTTGCAACCCGACTGTAAAAAATATGTGCTTAAGTTTTCGCCAGCTGGGAGGGAAGAGAGATTTAGAGGCTGATCCGTCTTGTTGCAGATCCAAAAGGATCCGGTGGAACGGTCTCAGGGAAGCTGTCCAGCTCCATTATTTTATTTTATTTTATTTTGTTTTTGTTTTTAAAAGGGTGGCTTCTGTTCCAATACATAACTCAGCCTTGTCTGGAGACATTTGTGCTAAGAGGACCTAAGATTAACGGCTTGGTGGTAATCTGAGACTTCTCCTTTTACAGCCAGATGGAAAACTGGCTTGCGCTTGAAGTTAATTTTGGCCAAAGCCCTCGTTTCAGCCGAGGACCCCAAATTTGGAGAGCCTGCACGGTTGCTCCAGTATTTGGGGCACGGCAACTGCCCCATTCAGAAGGTGTGGTGGCCCAGCCAGCTCCGGATGAGCTGCTGATGGATTCCTCTAGTGAGGAATCCTATGAATCTGCTCTGGAGGAGGAGGAGTGAGAGAGCAGAGAGCTAGGCATCAGGAGGCACCTGGGGCTTGGAGTAGTGGGGAGGATCAAACCCAGTTTGTCCCTGATGTCAGGCTAAGAAGAATTGAACGTAGGCAGCGTCAGTTACAAGAGAGACAAACCCCCGGAGGAGGTAATTAGTCTCAGCTGGTACGCCAGTTGCGTCCCCTATTGGACCGGGACGCCCTTCGCACAGTCACTCATGCGCTCGTGACATCCCGTCTGGACTACTGTAACGCTCTCTACATGGGGCTCCCCTTGAGTCGCACCCGAAGGCTACAGCTAGTTCAGAATGCAGCCGCGCGGGCAATATTGGGTACCTCCAGGTATTCCCACGTAACACCGCTCCTGCGCGAGCTGCACTGGCTGCCTGTGGCCTTTCGGGTGCGCTTCAAGGTACTGGTTACCATCTTCAAAGCGCTCCATGGCACGGGACCTAGTTATCTGCGGGATCGCATCCTACCCCACACATCCCTTCGGCCGATTCGCTCCCACAGAGAGGGACTTCTCCGGGTGCCATCCACTAGGCAATGCCAGCGGGTGACGCCCAGGGGAAGGGCCTTCTCTGTTGCGGGCCCTACCCTCTGGAACGACATACCCCCCGAACTTAGATCCAAATTAAAAACTTACCTTTTCCAACAGGCCGGCCTGGCCTAACCTACTGTACTTAGCCTTAGTTATTAGATAAATTTTTATATTGGGTTTTATGGTAATTTTAACGGGAAGATTTTAGCATAGGAGTTAGTTTAATATAGTTTTAAATATTTATGCAATTTATTGTGATATATTGTGTTTTTTATATTTCCTGTGCACCGCCCCGAGTCCCTTTGGGGAGAGGGTGCGGTTAATAAGTCGAATTAAAATAAAGTAAGTAAAGCTGCCTAATTGACTGGTCCCTCCCAAGAGGGTTTAAAAGGAAGCCTCTGTTAAGGGAATGGTTGCAGAGAACAATGCATAATTTGCAGAGACAAGTCGTAGGGTATATTCTTTCGTCAGAAGCTTCAGGTCTGTTCAAGGTCAGTTCGGGCAAGCAGCCCAGAGGCAGTCAGTTTGGTCATTCGTCTTAGTACGGAGGGAGTCAGAACAGAAGGCCACTCAGAAAAAGATGGCAGATAGTTCCTTTAAAAAAAAAAAAAAAAAAGGCTGCCAGCCAGCCGGCGGCCATCTCTTGCCATTGAGGTGCTGAAATCTGGAACATGGGTTCATCCAGGGTTAGGGTTTAAAAAGCTGGATTTTAGAGAGGTGAAAGGGTTTTTCTTGGGATGAAGGGACTCAAGACAAGATGACTTACAACAGGGGTCCCCAACCTTTGCAACTTTAAGTCTGAAGGACTTCAGCTCCCAGACTTCTCCAGCCAGCTTTGCTGGCTGGAGAATTCTGGGAACTGAAGTCCTTCAGACTTAAAGTTGCAAAGGTTGGGGACCCCTGACTTACAAGATCAAGGGAGGTCCTAAGACCACTCTATAAAGCCTTAGTAAGGCCACACCTAGGGAACTGCATCCAGTTTTGGTCACCGCACTATAAAAAAAAAAGATGTTGAGATTCTAGAACAGTGATGGCGAACCCTTTGAGAGACAGAGTGCCCAAATCGCAACTCAAAACCCACTTATTTATCGCAAAGGTTGCCAACAGGGCAATTTAAGCCGAATAAATGAGGTTTTACTACCTAAAATAACGATAAACAAGGCAGAGTTCAGCTAACTGTTCTAAGGAAAATGTGATAAATGCACTTTTATAAATGCACTTGGAACCCTTCATTTCCCCCCCTGCTTTTGAAATATTACATTTAGGCAACAATAAAAAAGAAAAAAAAACTTTTTGTAATATCATTTCTCTCTTTCCCTCCCTCTCTTTCTCTCTCTTCCTCCCTCTCTCTCTTTCCCTCTTCCCCCTCCCTTTCTCTCTTTCCCTCCCCCTCTTCCCTCTCTCCCTTTCTCTCTTCCCTCCCTCCCTCTTTCTCTTTCCCTCCCTCTTTCTCTCTTCCCTCCTCCCTCTCTTTCTCTCTTTCCCTCCTCCCTCTCTTTCACTCTTCCCTCCCTCCTTTCTCTCTTCCCTCCCTCCTTTCTCTCTCTTCCCCCCCCCCTTTCTCTCTCTTCCCTCCCTCCCTTTTTCTCTTTTCCCTCCCTCTCTTTCTCTCTCTTTCCCTCCCTCCCTCTCTTCCCTCCCCCCTTTCTCTTTCCCTCCCTCCCTCTTTCTCTTTCCCTCCCTCTTTCTCTCTTCCCTCCCTCCCTCTCTTTCACTCTTTCCCTCCCTCCTTTCTCTCTTCCCTCCCTCCTTTCTCTCTTCCCTCCCTCCCTTTCTCTCTCTTCCCTCCCCCCCCTTTCTCTCTCTTTCCCTCCCTCCCTTTTTCTCTTTCCCTCCCTCTCTTTCTCTCTCTTTCCCCTCCCTCCCTCTCTTCCCTCCCCCCTTTCTCTTTCCCTCCCTCCCTCTTTCTCTTTCCCTCCCTCTTTCTCTCTTCCCTCCCTCCCTCTCTTTCACTCTTCCCTCCCTCCTTTCTCTCTTCCCTCCCTCCTTTCTCTCTCTTCCCTCCCCCTCTTTCTCTCTCTTCCCTCCCTCCCTTTTTCTCTTTCCCTCCTCTCTCTTTCTCTCTTTCCCTCCCTCCCTCTCTTCCCTCCCCCCTTTCTCTTTCCCTCCCTCCCTCTTTCTCTCTTTCCCTCCCTCCCTCTTTCTCTCTCTTCCCTCCCTCCCCCTTTCTCTCTCTTCCCTCCCCCTTTCTCTCTTCCCTCCCTCCCTTTCTCTCTTTCCCTCCCCCTTTCTCTTCTCTTCCCTCCCTCCCTTTTTCTCTTTCCCTCCCTCTCTTTCTCTCTCTTTCCCTCCCTCCCTCTCTTCCCTCCCCCCTTTCTCTTTCCCTCCCTCCCTCTTTCTCTCTTTCCCTCCCTCCCTCTTTCGCTCTTCCCTCTCTCTCTCCTCCCTTTCTCTCTTCCCTCCCCCTTTCTCTCTCTTCCCTCCCTCCCTTTTTCTCTTTCCGTCCCTCCCTCTCTTCCCTCCCCCCTTTCTCTTTCCCTCCCTCCCTCTTTCTCTCTTTCCCTCCCTCCCTCTTTCTCTCTTCCCTCCCTCCCTCTTTCTCTCTCTTCCCTCCCCCTTTCTCTCTTCCCTCCCTCCCTCCCTCCCTTTCTCTCTTCCCTCCCCCTCTTTCTCTTTCCCTCCCTCTCTTTCTCTTCCCTCCCTCCCTCCTTTTCTCTCTCTCTTCCCTCCCTCCCCATCTTTCTCTCTCCCTCCCTCTTTCTCTCTCTTTCCCTCCCTCCCTCTCTTCCCTCCCCCCTTTCTCTTTCCCTCCCTCCCTCTTTCTCTCTTTCCCTCCCTCCCTCTTTCTCTCTCTTCCCTCCCTCCCTCTTTCTCTCTCTTCCCTCCCCCTTTCTCTCTTCCCTCCCTCCCTCCCTCCCTTTCTCTCTTCCCTCCCCCTCTTTCTCTTTCCCTCCCTCTCTTTCTCTTCCCTCCCTCCCTCCTTTTCTCTCTCTCTTCCCTCCCTCCCCATCTTTCTCTCTCTTTCCCTCCCTCCCCCTCTTTCTCTCTCTCTTTCCCTCCCTCCCCATCTCTTTCTCTCTCTCTTTCCCTCCCTTCCTCTCTTTCTCTCTCTCTTCCCCCCCTCTCTCTCCATCACATTTCTCTCCTGCAGGAGAAATGCAATGGAGCTGGGCTGGGGCAACAGCACCATGCCCATACAGAGGGCTCTGAGTGCAACCTCTGCCACGTGTGCCATAGGTTCGCCATCACTGCTCTAGAAAGAGTGCAGAGAAGAGCAACCAAGAGGATGAGGGGACTGGAGGCTAAAACATACGAAGAACGATTGCAGGAACTGGGCATGGCTAGTTTGATGAAAAGAAAGACCAGGCAAGACATGATAGCTGTGTTCCAATATTTGGGTTTCAAAGCACTATGAAATGGTATATAAGTCTAAGTGCTTATTCTATTCTATTAATAAGATGGCACAGTGGTTAGATTGCAGTACTGCAGGCTAACTCTGCCAACTGCCAACAGTTTGAACCTGTCCATAATCTTTACAGCTGGGCCTGGCTAGTCTAGTGAAGAGAAGGACCAGGGGAGACAGGAGAGCAGTCTTCCAATATTTGAGGGGCTGCCACAGAGAGGAGGAGAGGGTCAAACTATATTCCAAAAACACCCGAAGGCCAGACAAAGAATAATGGATGGAAAATGAACAAGGAGAGATTCAGCTAGAAATAAGGAGGAACTTTCTGACAGTGAGAACCATCAACCCATGAAACAGAAGTTGCCTTCAGAAGTGGTGGGAGCTTCACCCCTGGAGGCTTTCAAGAAGAGACTGGACTGCCCTCTGCCAGGAATGATGTAGTGTCTCCTGCTAGGGGAGGGTTGGACTAGATGACCTCCAAGGTCCCTTTCAACTCTGCTATTCTGTTATTCAGAAGTTGCGGGGGCTTCATCACTGGAGGCTTTCAAGAAGAGACTGGACAGCCATCGGTCAGAAATGGTGTAGGGCAGTGATGGCTAACCTTTTCTGGCTCATGTGCCAAAAGCGGGGGGAGCACAGGGAGGTCGTGCGTGGGCATGCCACGCCCATAATGCTATGTGCATTACCCCTACTTTTGGCGTGCTTTTTTCGCTCTCCCCAGGCTCCAGAGGCTTTCTAGGAGCCTGGGGAGGGTGAAAACAGCCTCCCCTCCCCAGCTCCAGAGGCTTCAGGAGGGCGAAAAACAGCCTCAAAAGAAGGTCTAAATCAGCTGGCCAGCGCACACATACACACTGAAGCTGACAGGGCAATGCCTCGCGTGCCCTAAGAAATGGTTCCGCGTGCCACCTGTGACACCTGTGCCATAGGTTCGCCATCACGGGTGTAGGGCCTCCTGCTTGGACAGGAGAGGGTTGGACTAGATGACCTACAAGGCCCCTTCCAACTCTGTTATTCTGTTTATTGGTAAGAGGTTCCTGAGCTGCAGGGGAGGAAAATGGGTGGACTGCATACAGACCAAGGTCCTGAATGCTTCCGGGGGGACCCAGCTCAGCTTCCTGTCCGTTTCCCTTATTTACACAAACCACAGCCAAATTGCAACGCTGTCCTTTACATGCGCACACCAATAAATCCTGTGCGTGTGCCTCAGTCACACATTGGGCGTGCATCTGCACGGGCAGGACAAAATGTTGCTTTGGGAATGCCTGTCGCTTCCAATGCCAGGGACATTTCTCTCTCGTCTCTCTCTCGTCTCTCTCTCTCTCTCTCTCTCTCTCTCTTTCTGTCTCTTTCTCTTTCTTTCTCTTTCTCTCTCTCTCTCTCTTTCTGTCTCTGCCTCTCTCTTTCTCTTTCTCTCTCTCTCTCTCTCCCTCCCTCCCTCCCTCCCTCCCTCCCTCCCTCTCTCTCTCTCTCTCTCTCTCTCTCTCGGTCCCGCAGCCCACAGCCCCACTTTCTAAATTCCTCCGCTGCCCCAAGACGCCAAGCTGCCTGTTGAGCAATCATTAAGCGTTCCTCTGCGAATTGGGGAGACCGGCACGCACCGTCCTATTTATTTCCAGGCAGGGCTTCAGAGAGAGAGAGAGAGAGAGAGACTGACTTTGACTGACAAGGGCGCTAATGAGCCCTAATTGCAAACTTAGCCGCCTGTGAAAGCCCTTGCAGAACGCAGCTGGGCTATAATGGGCCGAGGGGAGGGTCACCCACTAGGGGTCTTGGGGAAGGGGCGCTGACCCAGAAAGGACCCTGCCTGCCTGCCTGCCTGCTTGGGCTGTGCCCTTGCGTTTCATGTTCAAGTTAGGCCTAGCACAAATCGCATCTGGCAAGACC
This sequence comes from Rhabdophis nuchalis, assembly GCA_039707465.1. Taxonomy (NCBI): domain Eukaryota; kingdom Metazoa; phylum Chordata; class Lepidosauria; order Squamata; family Natricidae; genus Rhabdophis; species Rhabdophis nuchalis. The sequence goes on from CM077655.1 coordinate 11,811,564, forward strand.
CGTCGGCAGCTGCCCCCAAAAAGGACTCCGGTGGGGGGTGGGGGGGGCGGCAGAGCCCAGCGCTGAGCGGCAGACATAAAGCTTGGCCTTTGGGGTCCCGGCGAAAGGAGCGGGTTTCTTTCGCTCGGACGACCCTGGCAGGAGCGGAGAAGATGCAAGGCCAGCCTGGCGGTGGCGCCGCTCAGGCGGGTAAAACCAGCATTACCAAAAAAAAAAAACCAAAAAAAACCCCCAACCCAAAACCAGCCAGAAACCCAGAGCCATCAATTCCGCACGCCTGGCTCTTCTTCCTTAGTTAAGCAGAAAGAAATAACGAAAAGGGGGGGCCTTCGGGAAGGCAGCTTCGAGCCCCACCGCCCCAATCTCAAAGACGGCTCACTCAAATGGAAAGAAGGGGAGTCCACATGGGTTTTGAATTCTCCCGGGGAGCAGAGACCCCAGGAGGATGACATTGTCATGCCCCCACCCCACCCCCGGTCGGAGTTTGAGTCTGCCGAGGAAGGCGAGCCATAACGGGAGCGGACGGAGATTGAGAGAGACGCTTCGTTGGCTTGGGAGGAAAATGGGGGGGGGGGAGCAGGCTGAGGATTTTGAGGATTGGGATGGCTTGTAGGGAAAGAGGAACCAGGGGCAGGATGACCAAGAGAGGCTCAGCAGTGAACACGAGAGACAGAGCCCAGGCGATGAGCAAAGGACCACCCGCTCCTGATCCGCGAGCACGGAGAGTGGAGAGAAGGCAGGAACAGCACAGGCTAATCTGGCTACTCGGTAGGAGAGCGCCCCGCCCCTTCTTCACAAGGCACACCTGGGGACTGAGACTTAAGGAGACGCTGTGGGGAGTGGCATTTGTCGGGGAACGACACTGAATTCCTGGAATGCTGAGTGCCCACGAACTTTCCTGGATTCCTTTCATTCTTTCTGGATTTCTGGATTACTGTATTTTTCAGAGTATAAAATGCACCAAGGTTTTGAAGAGGCATTTTTTTTTAAAAAAAGGTTTTGCACTCTGCAAACCTCCCAAAAACGGCCCGTTTTTTGTGAAAAGGCCCCTTCTTTCTCCCCCCCCCCAAAAAAAGGACATAGATAGCCTTTAGGAGGCTTATAGAGTGCTCCTAGGGTCTAGGCAGGCAAAATTGAGCAAAAAACAGCCCATTTTTTGCTCATTTCTGCCCTCCCCAGCCCCCAGGAGCCCTTTGCAAAGGCCTTCCAAAGCCTCTGCACAGCCATTTTTGCAAAAGGGGCAGGGTTTCAGGAGGCCAAAAAATGCTGTATTCAGTGTATAAGATGCACCCAGATTTCCCCCCTCTTTTTTGAGGGAAAAATGTGCGTCTTATACTCCGAAAAATACGGTACTTGCTTTGCTCCTTTGCTTCCTGGATTCCTCTCCCTTCCCCTGCTGGACTCCTTGCATTGCAGCCATTGTGCTGGACTACTTGAAGCCAGCGGCTGCTAAAGGTAGGTGTGTGTGTGTGTGTGTGTGTGTGTGTGTGTGTGTGTGTGTGTGTGATCACTTTGCTCTGGGACTCGCCAGAAACGTGGGAGCTTTGGGGAAAATTTGGAGTCATAAAAGGGGAGGTTTGAGCTGCCAGCTGCCTGGGTTGCAGCTGTATCCCGTGCTCTGGGTCATCACAGAAATGTAAACAAACAGAGCCAAGACAAAAAACAACACACACCCCTCCCACAAACAACCTTGCTCTCCAACCCAAGCAGGGCGAGAGAGGTGGGGGGAATCTTTTGGATCTCTCGGCTCTCCAGCAGCTTTGTGCCGAACATGAAAGGGCCCAGCGTGCGCTCGATGCTCGCCTACTCACCAAATCAATCAGGTCGCTGAGGTTTTTCTCTATTTGCTGGGGAGGAAGACGCCTCATCAAATCCAAGGCACAGTCCAGCTGCTGTTCACTCTGGGAAGAATAGAAAAGGGGGGAAAAAAGAGGAGAAAGTGAGTTAAACAGATTTAGCAAACATAATACAATACAATAGCAGAGTTGGAAGGGACCTTGTAGGTCTTCTAGTCCAACCCCCTGCGTGGGCAGGAACCTTATACCATTTCAGACAAATGGCTATCTAACATCTTCTTTTTTTATTATTATTATTTTTATTTTTATTTTTAAAACATTACAACAAAAACTACATACACCATACAATACAATGTTTCACCCTGTGCTATACAGGGAAAGGATCTTAAAGACTTCCAGGGTTGGGGCATTCACAACTTCTGGAGGCAATTTCTGTTCCAGAGGTTAATTGTTCTCACTGTCAGGAAATTTCTCCTTAGTTCTAAGTTGCTTCTCTCCTTGATTATATAATAATAATAATAACTTTGCATTTATTAACCGCTCCCTCTCCCCACAGGGACCCGGGGCGGTGCACAGGAGAAACTAAAAACAATATAAACAATCAATACAAAATATACAGTTTAAAACACCATTAAACTATGTTATCCCGTGCTAAAAAATTAAAACCCATTAAAATACATTTAAAAATCTATAGACAGAGAGACTATCCAAGGCCGGCCAGTCGAAAGAAATGGGTCTTTAGTTTCATACGGAAGGAGCGGATTAGTTTCCACCCATTGCTTCTTGTCCTGCCCCCAGGTGCCTTGGAGAATAGTTTGACTCCCTCTTCTTTGTGGCACCCTTTGAGATATCGGAACACTGCTATCATGTCTCCCCTGGTCCTTCTCTTCATCAAACTAGACATACCCAGTTCTTGCAACCATTCTTCATATGTTTTAGTCTCCAGTCCCCTAATCATCTTGGTTGCTCTTCTCTGCACTCTTTCCAGAATCTCCACGTCTTTTCTACACCGTGGCGACCAAAACTGTATGCAGTATTCCAAGTGTGGCCTTACCAAGGCACTATACAGTGGCATTAACCCTTCACGTGATCTAGATTCTATCCCTCTGTTTATGCAGCCTAGAACTGTGTTGGCTTTTTTGGCAGCTGCTGCACACAGCTGGCTCATATTTAAATGGTTGTCCACTAGGATTCCAAGATTCCTCTCATATAAAACATTCAATCACTTTCAGTTTTATACAACATGTCGTTCGCTTATAAATTTTGTGCATCGGTCTTTAAAATTGCAAACATACTTATAAATTTTCTATCCAATGTTTGTATATAAAATTAAAACTTTCATATCACCTTATTCTCTACATAATGACAATTAATATTTATCTTCTCAAGAGGAAATTATTCGTAAGATTATGGACTGTGCAGAAATGAGTAAATTGACATTTGAAATTAGACAACAAGAGGATGAAGAATTTTATAAAACATGGAACTTGTTTTATCAATGGCTAGACAAAAGAAATCAGGGGATTTAATATATAAAAGAATTCTGAGAAATAGAATTTTACTACTAGGATTAGTAGAAATGGTGATAAATTGAGATTATGTTGTACTATAATTTTGTATTCTAACTAAAATACCAAAAAGATGTATGTATAATGAAAAACCTGGATAAACTCTTGGTTTTATATAGAGAAAACATAGAGAAAATATAGAGAATATATTTATATTATATAAATATAGAGAAAATATAGAGAAAAGGCTAAAACATATGAGGAACGGTTACAGGAACTGGGTATGTCTAGTTGAATGAAAAGAAGGACCAGGGGAGACATGATAGCAGTCTTCCAATATCTCAGGGGTTGCCACAAAGAAGAGGGAGCCAAACTATTCTCCAAGGCACCTGAGGGCAGAAGAAGCAAATTTTTAAAAAAAGGTTTTGCACTCTGCAGGCCTCCCCAAACCCTCTGCACGCCTTGTTGTTTTTTTGTGAAAAACAAGGCATGCAGAGAGTTTGAGAGGTCTGAAAAGTGCTCGGGGGGGCGGCGCAAAAATGAGCAAAAAAACCAGCCCTTTTTCATGAAAACGGGCCCGTTTTTTGCAAAAAAAAAAAACCCAGGGTATGCAGAGTGCTCCTGGGATCTGGGAAGCAAAAACGAACGAAAAACAGCCTGTTTTCACTCGTTTTTGCCCTCCTCAGCCTCCAGGAGCACTCTACAAGCCTCCCAAAGCCTCTGCATGTCCATGTTTCGCGAAGGGGGCGGGGTTTCGGGGGGCCAAAAATGTTGCATTCGGTGTATAAGATGCACCCAGATGTCCACCCTCTCTTTCGGGGGGGTGTAAGAGAAAGGTGTGTCTTCTACTCCGAAAAATATGGTAGTTTTCTCTTGAAGATACATTAATAATGTAGTTATTATTCAGCATGAAATGAAGCTTAATTAGGTAGCATGCAGCGGTACATTCTGCAATATTGGGACCGCCGCCGAGTCAACCGCGGGTCAGAGGAGGAGCCGCTGCGGGGCAACAATAACCAGGGCGCTTTAGAAAAAAATTGTATGATTTTTTCATATTATTATTGAATTTATATTGGTATGTTGGGAGTAAATAAGGGATGTTAATAGGTGGTCAGGTTCTAAAGACACTCTTAAAGAAGAAATCGATGGATGTTGAAAGACTTTATGAGAACTGTGGGATATTGATATTAAGGTACATGATAAATTTTCAGATTTAAAATTTATAAAATGAGATTACTCAAGAATAATAACCACTTCAGAGGTGCACAGAATTTATGAATACCCGGTTAGCTTCGTGGCAAGGGACCTGGTTATCTGCAAGACCGCCTCCTGCTACAAATACCTCCCACCATCCAGTTCGCTCCCACAGAGAGGGCCTCCTCAGGGTGCCATCGGCCAGGCAATGTCGGCTGGCGACTCCCAGGGGGAGAGCCTTCTCAGTGGCAGCCCCCGCCCTCTGGAATGACCTACCTCCTGACCTACAGACAATCACGGACCTGCGCCTTTTCCGTCGGGCTTTGAAGACGTATTTATTCCATGCGGCTGGCCTGGCATAGTTTCTAAACTGGCACAGTTTTAAATGTTAATAGTGTTATATGGTTTTTAAGTAGGGATTTTAACTAGGTTTTAAGACAGGCTCCATTATTTAATGTATTTTTAAGGGTTTCTATGTTTTTATTCGTGTTTTTACTGCTGCCTGTACACCACCCTGAATCCCGGAAGGGAGAAGGGGGGTATAGAAATTTAAATAATAAATAAATAAATAAATAAATAAATAAATACATACATACATACATACATACATACATACATACATACATACATACATACATACATACATACATAAATAAGCGTGTCTTTTAAAGCAGGGGTCCCCAACCTTTGCAACTTTAAGTCTGAAGGACTTCAGGTCCCAGACTTCTCCAGCCAGCTTTGCTGACTGGAGAATTCTGGGAGTTGAAGTCCTTCAGACTTAAAGTTGCAAAGGTTGGGGACCCCTGTTTTAAAGGACACAATTTAGAGTGGACTTTTCCTTTTTAAATCTATCTTTTTTCCCCCCCTTTGTAATAAAATGCCGTTACAAAGTCATACCTTATATATAAAAAGGATGTTAAAATAACTAGTAAGATCAGGATTGAGATACAAGAATTGTAACAATTGATATTGAAAAATAGGTGATAACTACTGAATAAACTTACAGAAACTTGTGATTAATTGATACGTTCTTAAAAATTTGTAACCTATAATGGAAGATGGCTTTTTGATGGGGTGTTTTTTTTTTGGTGACGTTTGTACTATCTGTGTTTATGTAAAATAATTTAAAAAATGATTAATAAAAAAAATAATTACGGTTTAAACTGAGCTGATTTAAATCAAATCCACCCTGTCAGAAGAGCTCAGCTGATAAGATGCAAAAATAAAGAAACTGCTGCCCGCAGGGCTGTTACTGTAAGGCGACTGCCAGCTCCCCGGGCACCGTCCCTCATTAGCAAATGCTTTCCATATTTCCTGTTTCACAGCAGCCAGAAATGGCAGCCATCCACCACACGTCTGGAGACATTCTTCAGAGGTTACCCACCCTCCGCAGGGCACCACTAGAGCTCCCCCCCCCCCCCAATAGACCACCGGATACCTCCACGGCAGAGAAGGGGGGCCCTGTAGCTCACACACAAACACACACACAAACACTGGTTTGTCTCCTGAAGGTTACAGGTTTGCATTTCGACAGCTCCCAAGCCTGCAGGAGCCTCCTCGGTGTTGAAGACCAAGGCCTGGTGGATTCAAACGTTCACAGCTCAGCCGGAATAGAGCTGGAAGGGGCCTTGGAGGTCTTCTAGCTGAAGCAGGAGAGACCTTGGACCTGTGATGACGAACCTGTAGGCTTAAGATTACTAGAAGGCTTTAAGATACAGAAGGATCTTGACAAACGTGAACATTGGGCACTATCTAACTGTAGTAGCTGTGAGAGGGATCTCGGAGTCCTAGTGGGCAACCATTTCAATAGGAGCCAGCTGCGTGCAGCAGCTGCCAAAAAAGCCAACACGGTTCTAGGCTGCATCAACAGAGGGAGAGAATCAAGATCACGGGAAGTGTTGATACCACTTTATAATGCCTTGGGGAGGCCACACTTGGAATACGGCATCCAGTTTTGGTCGCCACGATGTAGAAAAGACGTGGAGACTCTGGAAAGAGTGCAGAGAAGAGCAACCAAGAGGATTAGGGGACTGGAGGCTAAAACATATGAAGAACGGTTGCAGGAACTGGGTAGGTCTAGTTTAATGAAAAGAAAGACCAGGGGAAACATGATAGCAGTCTTCCAGTATCTCAGAGGATGCCCCAAAGAAGAGGGAGTCAAACTATTCTCCAAGGCACCTGGGGGCAGGACAAGAAGCAATGGGTGGAAACTAATCAAGGAGAGAAACCACCTAGAACTAAGGAGGAATTTCTTGACAATGAGAACAATTAATCCGTGGAACAGAAGTTTTGAATGCCCCAACACTGGAAGTTTTAAAGAAATTGAATATCCATTTGTCTGAAGTGGTGTAGGGTTTCCTGCCTGAGCAGGGGGTTGGACTAGAAGACCTCCAAGGTCCCTTTCAACTCTGTTATTCTATTCTATTCTATTCTAATCTGTATTCTATTCTATTCTATCTTCTATTCTATCTTCTATTCTATCTTCTATCCTATGGCACGTGTGCCAGAGGTGGCATGCAGAGCCCTCTCTGTGGGCACGCACCGTCGGCAGCTGCTCTCCTAGTTCTAGCCCATGCGCACTGACCACCTGGTCTTCCGGTTTCTGGCACGCACAAACACCACCTGGCTGGCGTGCACATGCATGCTGGAGACCTGAAGAGCAGGTGGCCAGCTGGTTTTCGGGTCTCCAGTGCTTGTTCTGCCCTCAGGTGCTTTGGAGAATAGCTTGACTCCCTCTTCTTTGGGGCAGCCCCTGAACTATTGGAACGTTGCTGTCATATCACCCCTAATCCTTCTTTTTGTCAGACTAGATACACCAATTAATCTGTTTTTAGCACAATAAAGGAGTTGGAAGGGACCTTGGAGGTCTTCTAGTCCAACCCACTGCTCATGCAGGAGACCCTATACCAGTGATGGCGAAACTTTTCGGCACCGAGTGCCCAAAACCAGACGCGCGCTGAAGCACTGAAAACCCAAAGACCAGCTGGCCAGCGCACATGTGCGCGCACCAGAAACACAAAGACCAGGCACCGAGTCCCCAAACTGGAACAACGCATGCCATAGGTTCGCCATCATGGCGCTTTCCCAATTCAGACAAATGGCTCTCCAATCTCTTTCTTAAAAGCCTCCCGTGATGGAGCACCCACGACTTCTAGTGGCAAGCAGTTCCACTGGTTAATTGTCCTCGCCGTTAGGAAGTTTGCTTCTCTCCTTGGCTTGTTTCCATCCGCCCGCGGTTCCTTATTTCCTCTTCTGGTGCTTTGGTAAAGATGGTTAAGATATCTTGGTACAGATCTCCCTGTTTTTTTAATCTGGCATTTGGGCTGGATGGGAGCCGCCCCCAAAACAGATCATCCGCAACACCTCTTCGCTTAAGGACAATTAAGAACAGCCTCCAGGCGATCGGACGTTATCGGTGTCAAGTGAAAAGCTCACCATGTACCACCAGAAATAGAAAGGTTGCATTTTTGGTTAAGAGTTACCGTATTTTTAGGAGTATAAGACACACCGGAGTATAAGACACACCAAGATTTGGAAGAGGTACATTTTTTTAAAAACGTTTTGGCACTCTGCAGGCCTCCCAAACTCTCTGCACGTCTCTTTCTTTTTTTTTTTTTTGGTGAAAAACGGATCATGCAGAGAGTTTGCGAGCTGTGCAAAATGCTCCTTGGGGGCTGGGGCAAAAATGAGCAAAAACAGCCCATTTTTCACAAAAATGGGCCCATTTTTTGCCAAAAAAGAAGAAGAAGAAAGGGTATGAATACGCTTTGGGAGGCTTGTAGAGTGCTTCTAGGGCAACGATGGCGAAGCTATGGCATGGGTGCCACAGGTGGCACGTGGAACCATTTCTTAGGGCACGCGAGGCATTGCCCTGTCAGCTCCAGTACGCATGTGTGCGCTGGCCAACTGATTTAGGCCTTTGTTTGAGGCCGTTTTTAGCCCTCTGGAGGCTTCAGGGAAGCTCCTGAATCCTCTGGAGGTGGTGGGGGAGGCTGTTTTCACCCTCCCCAGGCTCCTAGAAGGCCTCTGGAGCCTGGGGAGGGCAAAACATGCAGGGGGTCGTGCATATAGCATTATGGGTGTGGCACGCCCATGCACGACCCCCCCCTCCCTGCGCTCCCTCCACTTTTGGCGTGCGAGCCAAAAAAGGTTCGCCGTCACTGTTCTAGGGCATTGGGGGGGAGGGGGCAAAAACGAGCAAATAACAGCCGGTTCTTCACTAGTTGTTGCCCTCCCCAGCCCCCAGGAGCACTTTGCAGGCCTCCCAAACCCTCTGCGCATCCATTTTTTGCAAAGGGGGCGGAGTTTCAGGAGGCCAAAAATGGCTGTATTCGCTTAACAACCACGTTGCTAATGTAACAACCGCCGGGATCCCCTTCGCAAACGCGGCGAGAAAAGTCGCCGAGCGGGGCGAAACTCCCCGCCCACAACCGTCTCGCTCAACACAGCAGAAACCCGGGGCTCAATTGCAGTCGTTAAGTTGAGGACCGCCTGTAAAACTGCTGTTTTAGGTCGCCCCACGGAGAAGGAGCTCTTTTGAGTCCAGAAAGGTGTTGCTGTTGCGTCCCGCTTCGGTTTCAACATGCCGGATCTAAAGTTGTGATGTTGGGTGTTCGACATCGGGATCGTGGGAACGCCCCCCCTCCCCAGCAGGGCCAGCTGGAAAGGTTTTTAGGGCTTGGGAAGAGGGGAAAGGACTGTCTCACCAGCTGCTTCGTTCAGTATTTTGCTAGAACTCAGGAGCTGGTCTTAAACTGGAAATATTACCCATCTTTTCCAAGATTTATGTCCTGTTAACCCTGGGCCCGGTTCCAGGAACCGTCAAGAGCAATTGGGGGGGAAATTTCTACACTGTCAATCGATCTTTAAAGCAGCAGGCAAAAAGCGGGAAGGCGTTCTGGCATTAAATGGCCCCAGACTGGCTAATATTCCTTCTTCCCGGCCTCATAGCCAAGCCCAGGCGACCAAGATGCTTTTAAAAAGCAACGTCAGAAATTCGTATTTTAGGTTCCTCGGCATCATATAGAAATGACAATTGTGAAGACGAGGGAGTAACTTGACTGTCAAGAGGCCGAGAGAAAAGAAATGAGCAACGCTGAAGCTATTTTCTTTTTTCTTTTTTTTTTAATATACCGTATTTTTCGGAGTATAAGACGCACCTTTTTCCTCTCAAAAAAGAGGCTGAAAATCTGGGTGCGTCTTATACACCATTTTTGGCCTCCTGAAATCCCGCCCCCTTTGCAAAAATGGACATGCAGAGTATTTAGGAGGCCTCCAGAGTGCTCCTGGGGGCTGGGGGGGCAGAAATTAGCGAAAAATGGGCCATCTTTTGCTCATTTTGGGGGGGCCAGCCCTCAGGAGCACTCTGCAAGGCTCCTAAAGGCTATTCATGCCCTCTGTTTGAAAAAACACGGGCCTGTTTTTCCAAAAAAGAGGCTGTTTTTTGCTCGTTTCTTTGGGGGGGGCACCCCCGTAAGAGCACTCTGCAAGGCTCCTAAAGGCTATTCATGCCCTTTTGGGGGCGGCGGGGGGGGGGGGGGGAACTAGGCCCATTTTCGTGAAAAACGGGATGATTTGGGAGGTCTGCAGAATGCAAAAACATTTTTTTTTATTTGCCTCTTCAAAATCTTGGTGTGGGACTTCCGGTTCCGGCTCCAGCGGTGACGGGCGAGCCTAGGGCTCGCTCGCCGCTTTGTTTCTTTTCCTGCCCCCCCACGGGGGCGAGACACCCCGTTTTTGGGGGTCTCCCGTAAAGCCGGCTTGCCTGGGTTGTCCTCCCCCAGCGGCAGCTGGGAATCGACCCTTGTCTTCGGCTTAGGTGGAGGAGGACATGCTGCGGGGGGTTTTCCCTACGCCAATGGCGGGCGGCATCGTTCTGAAAATATGAAGAGAGCTGGCCGTCTGAGTCGGAAGGCTTCCCGGGGCTTCGGCTGCGAGGGTCAAAGTGAGTGGTTTTAAACATTTTTTTTTCCTGCTGTCAGCCTGGGCTGAAAGAACTTGGAGGGGGGTGTCTGCTTGTTAAACCCCCCCTCGGACTAAAGCGGCACTTAAGAATGGCTCCTCGCTGCGAGGAAGCGGATATCTTTAATCTGGACTGTTTGCAACAAGGGAAAGTGGTCTGCGGTTTGTCTTTGAAACAATGTATCTAGGTCTGGCTGATTTGAAACTTTTTTTTTTACCACTCTCTCCTTCTGGCTCTGAGTCTGGGCGGTGGAAAATGGCTTCTCTTTGTCCCTGAATGACTATTTTACTTATGGAAAATTTCCAGCGTCTCTTTGTGATTTGGACTCCCTCTGGTTACTAAAGAAGAATTTTTTTGGGGGGGATTTGTGATTTCTTTTCTGGAGTGCCTTTGTTATTATACTTATTGACTTGGAAAATTGTTTCTCTCTTGGTTCCTGAACTTTACAACCCTGATCTGAACTTTTGGCTCCTGACTTGCCTCAACAGCCCCACCCAAAAAACGCCATTTTAGTGGCACAGATTTTAACAGCTAATCATGGCACAAGAATCAGCACTGGCAAGCTTAGAACTAAGGATGGCCTCTCTTGAATCTGTTATACAAACTTTGGTACAAGAAATCAAGGCCCAGAGGGCAGAAAATATCAACTTTAAAAAGGAATTATTGGACACACGGAAACAAGTGCTGGAGAACACACAGAAGAATGAAGAACTGGAAGGGGGGCTGGCGGGGGCTAAGGGAGAGATTAAAAATGTTACTAATGAGGTTGTGGAAATAAATGGGCATGTGTCTAGGATTGATATGGAAAGGATGACATATTTTTTGAGATTTCAGAATGTTTCTGAGGAAACTGGTGAATGTCTCCCTGAACTCATGAGCACAATTATAGCAGACTATTTACATAAACCTAAGGATGAGATCAGGGGGGACATTGACCTAGCCTACAGAATAAACTCTGCATATGCCAGGATAAATGAAGTACCCAGAGAGATACATGTTAAATTTGTTAGAAGGTCAACCAGAGAGGAAATCTTGAAAGTGCAAAGAGGAGGTCCGTTAATTTACCAACAAAAGGAGGTTGCCATCCTAAAGCAGATCCCAAGAAAGATTAGAGAAGCAAGAAGGAAATTTTCCTTCTTGTCCCAAAAATTGTTTGACCACGGGATCTGGTTTAGGTGGGTGATGCCCGAAGGGATGCTGGTGTTCTGGGAAGGAGGAAGAGTGAGGATTAAAACAGTTGCTGAGGCGGAAGCCTTTCTTGAAAAACATTCCTCTGTCCTGGGGGAAGATCCAGGGGGGGCAGGGGGGGCCACGGCCCCACCCGCTGGGGGCCTGGAAGGAGAGATAGAAGATACAATTGCCAAGAGACTTAGATCTAAAAAATAACTTTGCCTTGATTTTTTGAATAATATTGTATAATATAACATGTGCATCTGGATTTTTGTAAATGACTGACAGCATAGAACTGAGAACTTAGAAATATGTACTTGCTTTCACTTTGTAGTGTATGGAAAATGTTTTTTATTAATGATCTATTTTGATGTCCCGGTAGGGCCGACGACTTTGACGTGAATGCTCTCAAAATTTCTTTGTATCCCTTACCCTATCCTATTGAAAAACTGTAAAACCAATAAAACTTTTTCAATATAAAAAAAAATCTTGGTGTGTATTTTACATCGGTGCGTCTTATACGCCGAAAAATATGGTACTTCTAGCATTTCTCCAAGCAGAAATTTTGGGTAAAGGTGGGAGATTTCAGGATGCCCTTTCTGAAAAGACCATAAATAAGAAAAAACAGAGAGGAATAATAAAGTGTCGCTCTCTGATAACATTTGAATTGTAAATGCAATTTAAATTGATTCTCATTCCGTGACTTAAGATGTTAAGACGATGCATCGTACTTGATACGGCGGTCGTGTTAAACAAGAGAAAAAGATTTTTAAAAATTAGATAATCTTTCCCACTCGTAAGCTGTTTTGTTTTTTTATCTCCAAGCCTGAATCACTTACCGATTCTTAACTTTTTTTTTTTAAGTGTACCATGCATTTCTTGAGCTTCGTCTGTCAAAACCAGGGTGAATAAAAATCAAATAAAAATAATATTATTTTTAAAAAACGGTTTGTTTTTTTTAATTCAAACCTGATTTTTGGTTTTGGTTTTAAATTGGATTTTTCCCCCCTCAAATTTATTTTAATAAAATGCTTCTGGAGTAAAAAAAAAAATCTATCCAAAGATTGTTTTCTACTTAAGATACATTCATAATTTAGTTTATTCGGCCTGAAATGGAGCTTAGTTATGTAGCATGTGTTCTGCAATATTGACATAAACTCTTTCAATGAATCCCAGCTCTGCAAGCTAACTAGGAAACACCTTCTTTTTGTTTGCAATAATATTAAAGATTCTAACTACCAGCAAAGAACGAGTCCTTACGTTTAAAGAGCGCCTGCCATTTCAGATCTCTCATGGCAGCGCCCGTTCACGGGCATCCCCTCACCTGCTGCCTGCTACATCCCTCACCTTGTTGTGTCGCATCACCAGACGTCCCGTTAAAGTGACTGGGACGGTTGGTTGGTGAGTCAACTGCGGGACAGATGAGGAGCTGCTGCGGTCGAGAGACGACAGCTGCATTAAATTATGATTTTAAGCCGCGTTGATTTAAATCAAGCCTTTTTTTGCTAGTGATTTAAATCGACGACAGCGGCTCTTTAACAAAATTACAGCATTGATTTATACAATAACAGAGTTGGAAGGGACCTTGGAGGTCATCTAGTCCAACTCCCTGCCTAGGCAGAAGCCCTATACCATTTCAGACAAATGGCTATCCAACATCTTCTTGAAGACTTGCAGTGCTGGAGAATTCACAACTTCTGGAGGCAACTTCTGTTCCACTGATTAATTGTTCTGTCAGGAAATTTCTCCTCAGTTCTAAGTTGCTTCTCTCCTTGATTAGTTTCCACCCATTGCTTCTTGTTCTGCCCTCAGGTGCCTTGGAGAATAGCTTGACTCCCTCTTCTTTGTGGCAACCTCTGAGATATCGGAAGACTGCTATCATGTCTCCCCTGGTCCTTCTTTTCATTAAACTAGACATACCCAGTTCCTGCAACCGTTCTTCATATGTTTTAGTCTGTAGTCCCCTAATCATCTTTGTTGCTCTTCTCTGCACTCTTTCTAGAGCAGGGGTTGCCAATCCCCGGGCCGCGGACCGGTGCAGGTCCGTGGCTTGATAGGAACCGCAGTGAGTGGCGCAACTCTTAGAAAGGGCCAGAGAGGGGGGGGGGAGCCCCCTGGGCAGAGCGCGCACCGGGGGCGGGAGAGTGCAGGCTCACGCCGTTGGGGGCCCAAGAGGGGCGAGTGAGCCAACTCACCCCCCTGCACACGCATGCGCCGCCTGTTCCTCCTCCTCCCCGCTCCCCCTCTACGCCAGCCGAGCCATGGCCACTGGTCCGTGGAATTTTTTTAACATGAAACCGGTCCCTGGTGCCAAAACGGTTGGGGACCCCTGTCTCCACATCTTGTCTACATTGTGGTGACCAAAACTGAATGCCGTATTCAAAAAGGCTTGATTTAAATCAAGCCTTTTTTGCTAGTGATTTAAAACGTGATTTCAATCGACTCGATTGAAATCCAATCCACCCTGATCAAACCCGAATTAACTGGATGCCTTGTTCTAAAAGACGGGGCGCGGAGGGAGGAAAATCTGGGCCCTTTGTGGAAGGAAAAAAATAAGCAGAGCATCAGCTCTCTGCAGACCGACAGGCAGTGGGGGCTTCTGATCCTAATTTGAGGACTGGGCAAACTTCCACCCAAGCCCATCTTTGCTCCAGAAGCGCGAGCAAAGTTCAAAATGAATCTTGTGTTGTCATTCCAGTCGCCCCCCCCCCCCAGGGGACGAAGAGATCTGAAGTGTGGAGTGTTTGAACTGTGAACATTAGCCAAGATAAAGCATCTTTCATTTATTAAAGCGTCTCCTGCAAAGATGCTTTGAGGAGGGGGCGGGGGTTGGGTTCGAGGCAAGACCTCGCTCCTTTGTTTCGGCATGGCAGGGCAGCCGGGACTCGCTTACATTTCGGGGGCCCCTCTTTTGAACGGCGTCCCATGGACGCCGACCTGCCCCGTGGATTCCTTCAAAGGGAGGGAGGTCGCCTCTGCCGCCTGGAGAACGGAAACGCCCCATCCTAATAAGCAAAGTAGATCTTTTCTTGCTAAAGCCCCATTAAGCCACCACCACGGAGGCCTCTGAACTTTCTCGTCGCGCGAGAATGTTTTTAAAGAGGGAGAGATCGGAACAGGGACCAAGAGGAGGGACATGGAAAAGCAGGCCCCGGAGGGTGAAGGGGATCCATTGAGGAGTATCAGGGAAAGGGAAAGGGAGGAGTGGATCTCCTGCAGGTAGGGTCAGAAAACAGGAAGGCGTGCCTGCCCCCAAAGTTTGTATGAGAGGGATGGTTGCAGGAACTGGGTAGGTCTAGTTGAATGAAAACAAGGACCAGGGGAGACATGATAGCAGTCTTCCGATATCTCAGGGGTTGCCCCAAAGAAGAGGGAGTCAAGCTATTCTCCAAAGCACCTGAGGGCAGGACAAGAAGCAATGGGTGGAAACTAATCAAGGAGAAAAGCAACTTAGAACTGAGGAGAAATTTCCTGACAGTTAGGACAATTAATCAGTGGAACAGAAGTTGCCTCCAGAAGTTGTGAATGCCCCAACACTGCAAGTCTTTAAGAAGAGGTTGGATAGCCATTTGTCTGAAATGGGTATAGGGCTACCTGCCTAGGCAAGGGGTTGGACTAGAAGACCTCCAAGGTCCCTTCCAACTCTGCTATTCTATTCTCTTCTAAAGAAAGACTAGGGGTTTCCAGTATCTCAGGCGTTGCCCCAAAGAAGAGGGAGTCAAGCTATTAATCGAAGCACCTGAAGGCAGAGGACAAGAAGCAATGGGTGGAAACTAATCAAGGAGAGAAGCAACCTAGAATTAAGGAGAAATTTCCTGACAGCGAGAACAATTAATCAGTGGAACAACCTGCCTTCAGAAATTGTGAATGCTCCAACACTGGAAGCTTTTAAGATGTTGGATAACCATCTGTCTGAAGTGGTATAAGGTTTCTTGTCTAGATAGGGGGGTTGGACTATAAGACCTCCAAGGTCCCTTCCAACTCTCCTATTCTACTCTACTCTACTCTATTCTAAAGAAAGACTAGGGGTTTGCAATATCTCAGGGGCTGCCCCAAAGAAGTGGGAGTCAAGCTATTCTCCAAAGCACCTGAGGGCAGGACAAGAAGCAATGGGTGGAAACTAATCAAGGAGAGAAGCAACCTAGAACTAAGGAGAGATTTCCTAACAGAACAATTAACCAGTGGAACAGCTTGCCTCCAGAGGTTGTGAATGCCCCAACACTGGAGTTTTTTTAAGAAGAGACTGGACAACCAATGATAATACGGTTTTTTTGCCTGAGCAAGGGGTTGGGCTAGAAGACCTCCCAGGTCCCTTCCAACTCTTGTTATTCTAAGTTATTGTATTGCTTTCCTCCAAAGGGCAGGAAGCACCTTTGGAGAACTGGAGGGGCTGATGGAAAAACCCCATGCTTTCCCTTCGGGAACCTCCAAGCCCGGCCATTTTGGAGAAGAGCGCCCCCCCCCCCAAAAACAGGCCCACAGCTGACTTGCAAGACCACATAGATAGATGGATAAGTGAATTCTCACAGAGCAAGAAATGTCCTTGAGGTATCAGCAGGGCCGTAAATTAGCTTAAACGGAAACATTCTCCTCTGATAGAGTTCCCATTTTAGCTCGGTTTCTTTCTCAGCCAGAGAGGTATCTTCCCCGCAGGAGAGCGGATTGCAGAAATTACAGCCTTTTGACTCAGCAGCTGAGTCCTTCAAACTAGTAGAGAAAGCGGCTGTAGGAACTCCGGAGAGAAGAGGCAACGCAAAGCACTTTAGCCCCCCAAAAACTTTAAAATGGTGAGTTTAGTTTTTTAGTTTATTGGGTTTTTTATACCGCCCTACTCCCGAAGGACTCAGGGCGGTGTACAGCCAAAATAAAAACAAATATATAAAGGTTAAAAGAAAGCTTTTAAAAGACAAAAAAATGGTCTTTTAGTTTGTTTGTTTTTAAAACCTCTGAGAAAGAAGGGTAACTGGGCTACGTAAAATGGAAAGCCCCTTTGGCTGTTTTCAGAATAAATAGAATTCTCTTTTTGCAAAATGTTAAGGACCGAATACTGAGAAAGGAAGGAAGGAAGGAAGGAAGGAAGGAAGGAAGGAAGGAAGGAAGGAAGGAAGGAAGGAAGGAAGGAAGGAAGGAAGGAAGGAAGTTGCAAAATGTTAAGGACCGAATACTGAGAAAGGAAGGAAGGAAGGAAGGAAGGAAGGAAGGAAGGAAGGAAGGAAGGAAGGAAGGAAGGAAGGAAGTTGCAAAATGTTAAGGACCGAATACTGAGAAAGGAAGGAAGGAAGGAAGGAAGGAAGGAAGGAAGGAAGGAAGGAAGGAAGGAAGGAAGGAAGGAAGTTGCAAAATGTTAAGGACCGAATACTGAGAAAGGAAGGAAGGAAGGAAGGAAGGAAGGAAGGAAGGAAGGAAGGAAGGAAGGAAGGAAGGAAGGAAGGAAGGAAGGAAGGAAGTTGCAAAATGTTAAGGACCGAATACTGAGGAAGGAAGGAAGGAAGGAAGGAAGGAAGGAAGGAAGGAAGGAAGGAAGGAAGGCAGGCAGGCAGGCAGGCAGGCAGGCAGGCAGGCAGGCAGGCAGGCAGGCAGGCAGGCAGGCAGGCAGGCAGGCAGGCAGGCAGGCAGGCAGGCAGGCAAGCAATACAGGCCACCGGGTAGGCATACCAAACAATTTAAAAAAAATAAAAGACTTCAAAATGAGAAGTGCCAATTCTACAGAAATTGCATGGAAACCCTCTTATTTTCAGAGAAATATTCTGGCTGATGGTGCAAGGGCAGGAAGCTGGGCCACTTAAAAGGAAGACGAAGACTAGAGCTTGTCAATATGGCAGGAACCGTAAAGGCTGCCCAGAAAACTCCATTTGAAAGATGAAGAAGGGGAAAAAAAGAAGTGAAATATTTTTTTTTAAAAATAATGAACGCTCGTGAGCCGATCAAATGTTAACTTAGCAGCATCGGTACCACCTTGCAAAGCTGCAGGCGAGGCCAAGGTGGTTTCCCACACAAAAATCTGCTTTTAAAAACAGGGCCAGGGATGAATAGAGTAGAGTAGAGTGTAGAATAGAATATAGAGTAGAATAGAATAGAGAGTAGAATAGAGAGTAGAATAGAATAGAGAGTAGAATAGAATAGAATAGGGAGTAGAATAGAATATAGAGTAGAGTATAGAGTAGAGAATAGAATGTAGAGTAGAATAGAGAGTAAATAGAATAGAAAGTATAGAGTAAAATAGAGCGTAGAATAGACTATAGAGTAGAGTAGAGTAGAATAGAATAGAGAGTAGAATAGAATGTAGAGTAGAGTATAGAGTAGAGAATAGAATAGAGAGTAGAATAGAGAGTAGAATAGAGAGTAAATAGAATATAGAGTAGAATAGAATAGAGTAGAATAGAAAGTATAGAGTAAAATAGAGTGTAGAATAGACTATAGAGTAGAGTAGAGTAGAATAGAATAGAGAGTAGAGTAGAGTAGAATAGAGAGTAGAATAGAATAGAGAGTAGAGTAGAATAGAGAGTAGAATAGAATGTAGAGTAGAATAGAATAGAATATAGAGTAGAGTAGAGTAGAGTAGAATAGAGAGTAGAATAGAAAGTATAGAGTAAAATAGAGCGTAGAATAGACTATAGAGTAGAGTAGAATAGAATAGAGAGTAGAATAGAATGTAGAGTAGAGTATAGAGTAGAGAGTAGAATAGAGAGTAGAATAGAGAGTAAATAGAATATAGAGTAGAGTAGAATAGAGAGTAGTATGTATATCAATATTTAGTGGGGATTTTTAGTTAATGGGATTTTAGCACAGGAATTAATTTAATCTGTTTTAATTTGCTATGTATTTTGTATATTTATTGTTTTTATTCTCCCTGTGCACCGCCCCGAGTCCCTGTGGGGAGAGGGAGCGGTCAATAAATTTAACTATTATTATTATTATTATTATTATTATTATTATTATTATTATTATTATTATTATTATTATTATTATTATTATTATTATTATTATTATTATTATTTCGAATAGAAAGTATAGAGTAAAATAGAGCGTAGAATAGACTATAGAGTAGAGTAGAGTAGAATAGAATAGAGAGTAGAGTAGAATAGAGAGTAGAATAGAATGTAGAGTAGAATAGAATAGAATATAGAGTAGAGTAGAATAGAGAGTAGAATAGAAAGTATAGAGTAAAATAGAGCGTAGAATAGACTATAGAGTAGAGTAGAGTAGAATAGAATAGAGAGTAGAATAGAATGTAGAGTAGAATAGAATAGAGATTAGAATAGAATAGAGAGTAGAGTAGAATGTAGAATGTAGAATGTAGAATGTAGAATGTAGAATGTAGAATGTAGAATAGAATAGAATAGCAGAGCAGAGCAGAGCAGAGTGGGAAGGGACCTTGAAGGACTTCTAGTACAACCCCCTATTTAGACAGGAAACCTTACACCAGATGCTCTCCTCGTTGCAACAACCTCATCAAAACACAACATCTGCCTTTCTGGGCTTTTGGTGAAGCCCTCGTGCTTCTGAGGGCACCTACAATCTTGAACTAAACACACTCAAAATGGTAACAATGGTGGTGGTTTTTAGGAGAAACCCTCCTATGCTACCTCCTCTTACAATAAATACTAGACAACATAGCATCAACAGTAGAGACCTTCAAGTTCCTAGGTTCTATCGTATCTCAAGACCTAAAAATGGACACCTAACATCAAAAACGTCATCAAAAAAGCACAGCAAAGAATGTTCTTTCTGCGCCAACTCAGGAAGCGCCAACTCCCCAAGGAGCTGCTGATTCTGTTCTTCAGAGGAATGATGGAGTTTGTCATCTGCACCCCCATAACTGTCTGGTTTGGCTCTGCAACCCAATAAGACGGACATGGACTTCAGAGGAGAATCAGAACTGCAGAGAAAATAATGGCTACCAACCTGCCTTCCATGGAGGATCTGAATACTGCACGAGTCAAAAAGAGGGCCGGGAAAATATCTATGGACCCCTCGCATCCTGGACATCAATTGTTTCAACTCCTACCCTCAAAACTATGCTGTAGAGCACTGCACACCAGAACAACTAGACACAAGGACAGTTTTCCCCCAAATGCCATCCCTCTGCTAAACAAATAATTCCCTCCCCACTGTCAAACTATTTAGTAAGACTGCATTACTATTATTCTTCTCATCCTTCCTAGTATCTATCTCTTCCCACTTATGGCTATAACCATGTTGCTTGCATCCTTACACTTTAGTTTTGTTTCCTAGTATGATTTGGTTGATTATTAGTATTTATTTATTTTATTTATTATTTTTATTTATTTATTCGATTTGTTAACCGCACCAATCTCCGTCGAGACGGACTCTGCGCGGTGCACAGGACATTAAAATTTACAATAAATAACAATATACAAGAATTAAAAAGAAATTAAATAGAAAACCTGTGCTAAAATTCCCAAAATCTAACTTGGCTGAAGCTCTATTGTTCTAAAATTCAAGTTCTACGCCAGTCCAGCTTGCTGAAAAAGAAGTGTCTTAAGTGAGCGGCGGAAGAGGGGAAGGTCCGTGATGGTGCAAAGTTCGGGGGGGGGGGGGAGGTCGTTCCAGAGGATGGGCCCTGCCACAGAGAAGGCCCTGTTCCTGGGCGTCGCCAGCCGGCATTGACCGGCAGTCGGCACCCTGAGAAGGCCCTCTCTGTGGGAGCGAATCGGTTGGTGGGAGGTATGTGGCAGGAGGCGGTCCCGCAAGTAACTAGGCCCCGAGCCATGGAGCGATTTAAAGATGGTAACAAGCACCTTGAAGCGCACCCGGAAGGCCACCGGTAGCCAGTGCAGCTCGCGCAGGAGCGGTGTTACATGGGAACGTCGAGATGTTCCCAAAATCCCCCGCGCGGCCGCGTTCTGGACTAATGCGTTTTGGACTAATTTTAATTTATAAACCGCACCCTCTCCCCGAAGGGACTCGGGGCGGTGCACAGGAAATTAAAAAACATATAAACATAACAATTATAAATATTTAAAACCCAATTAAACACTATCACCCTGCGCTAAAATCTTAAAATCCTTAAAACTATTTCCCCTTAAAATCCCGATTAAAACAATTTAAACTTCAGACTGGAGGCTGGCAAGGTAGATTAGGCCAGGCCGGCCTGATGGAAGAAATAGGTCTTTAACTTTTGGCGGAAGGAGCGGAGGTCCGTAGTAGTTCTGAGTTCGGGGGTAGGTCGTTCCAGAGGGTTGGGCCCGCCACAGAGAAGGCCCTTCCCCTGGGCGTCGCCCGCTGGCATTGCCTAGTGGACGGCACCCGGAGAAGTCCCTCTCTGTGGGAGCGAATCGGCCGAAGAAGTCATCGTAATCTATGACTATCACTAAGTGTTGCATCTTACGATTCTTGATGAATGTATTTTATTTTTCTTTGATGTCATATGACAGCATGTGCACCAAAGACAAATTCCTTGTATGTGTACAACCACACTTGGCCAATTATGAATTCTATTCTATTACAACAGGGGTCTGCAAAGTCGGCTCTTTTAAGACTGGTGGACTTCAACTCCCAGAGTTCCCCAGCCAGCATAGCTGGCTGGGGAATTCTGGGAGTTGAAGTCCACCAGTCTTAAAAGAGCCGACTTTGCAGACCCCTGTATTACAACATACAAGGAAAATGTTTATTGCCCAAGCAGCCATTTTGGGCCTCTCTTTCCTCATTCATGGGGTGGATGAGTGCGCAGGAGGAGGATTTTTTCACTAGCGTGCAAAGCGCTCCTAAAATGACATTTCCTTGTAGGAAATAGCTGGCAGGTTTAGGGCCAAAAGTTTTCCCCATCCTGAGCTCTCAAAGCAGGCGGTCGCTTGAGTTTACAGCTTGTTGGGAAGTTGGTTATTAAACATTACAAGCCAAGGTTCCGCCTCTGCTTTAAAAGCAAAGCGTTGTTTTTATTTATATATTGGATTTCTACAGCTGCTTATTATCTCAGTGAAACAACCCTGAGTACTTTTTGTGCCGCAGGAGGTTGTGAGTTCGATTCTAGGTCGAGGCACATGTAGGGTCTCCTGCTAGGGCAGGGGTTGGACTAGATGGCCTGCAAGGTCCCTTCCAACTCTTTTAATCTGTTAAAGGTTCCTGTGGCGAAGGTGAAGCAGGGAAATGCAGAGTGGAGAAATTCTTATTCTTATTGTACAATTTTCTTGGGTTGTATATAAAATTTCTATGTTCACAATACCTGTGGGTTCGATCTCTTTTAAGTACAGATAGTAAATCTTATACACACAATAATTATGACTATCATTGTCTTCACTGATCCTTATTTTAAAAAATGTGTTGTTTAGTTAAACCCTCTGTTCACTTTTCTCTACAATTGATCAATTGATAATCAATTGATTGATCAATTGATAATATGAAACATATCCTATAGAAATCACATTTATAACATTATCCTCCAAATCATCATAAGGTTTACTTAGCTTAATTATTCAATACTCATTATTCCATTATACAAATGACTTCCTTGTTGTTTACATATCTACATTTCTAACTTCTGCTTCTATTTTCGAATCATAAAGAAAATAATTTCCAAGTGAAACAAGTAATATTTTCCCCATTTCTAGTTTATATTTTATACTAGTTCTTAATAGAACAACTCCCGTATTAAACAGTACTAGCTGATAACCCAGTGTTGCCCAGGTATTTATTTATAGGGGGGGAAATGTTCCGACCAAACGTAATTTCTAATGTTGTATTTTCCCCCTTACCAAAGGAAGCCCCCTGTGGAGTACTGTGAAGCTGTTACCATGGCAACTCCACTGCACTGTAGAAGCCATTTTACAGCAGCACAGTAGAAGCCATTTTAAGGCACAACATAACCTCTGCTGGGACTATGTAGATAGTTTTAATTGGGGATTTTATTTGGTTTTAGCGCAGGACTAAATATTTAATAGGTTTTTAAATTTTTGTATTTTTGTATTTTGTATGTATTTTAAACTCCTGTGCGCTGCCCTGGGTCCTTTTGGAGAAGGGCGGGATATAAATCAAATAAATAAATAATATCACAACAGACTGTATCTTAACAGAACACACACACACACACACACACACACACACACACAGAGGGGTGTTCAGGGTGTCTTGCCCCTGACAGCATTGTACCAAGTTTGGTTGAAATTGATCCAGGCATTCCAGAGTTATGCTGGCGCACGCGTGCACGCACACACGCACGCACGCACACGGCTTATCCCTCATCTCTTGTTCATTTTTGAAGCTCCTAGACCAGGGGTCAGCAAACTGTGGCTCTGGAGCCGCATGTAGCTCTTTCGTCCCTCTGCTGCGGCTCCCTGTCGCTCAAAATATGCCCCACAACTGCCAATGTGTGACACCCGCCAGCGCGGGATTTATTGAGCTTTTTTATCCCCGATAGGCCAACCATGGATAAATCCATGAAAAGAAATGTTTCAGACGAAAACAGAATGTTTAATTCGACTACATATGCGAGTTTTGTGGCTGTTTAGGAAATAGTCAGGCGTGGGAAAGGTTTTGTGGCTCCCGGTGTTTTCTTTCCTGTGGGAAAAGGGTCCAAATGGCTCTTTGAGTGTTTAAGATTGCCGACCCCTGTCCTTGACTAGAGTGGAGAAATTCTTCAGGCCTTTGGGGGCAATTTCTCCCAGGGAGGTTTTCGGTGAAAGGGTCATTTGCTAGCAAGTTCATTACAGATTTCTGTGGAGAGTCTCATTCATGCGGGTCATGGTTGTCCCAAAGGTGCCCCCCCACCCCCAAGAGGCAACTGGACTTTCTGGGTTTTTTTCTTTGAAGACGTTTCACTTCTCCATCCAAGAGGTTTCTTCAGCTGTGACTGGATGGCGGGGAATAGAAGGATTGAGATATATATGTATGTAGGTAGGTAGGTAGGGAGGTTTTGGTTTATTCGGGTCTTTTCCCGTGTAAAATTAAGAGTGTTTTTGCAACGTTTCGATGGGATCACACCCATCATCATCAGGCTGGTGCCTTTGTTTTCTTGTGAGAAGAAGAAAACAAAGGCACCAGCCTGATGATGATGGGTGTGATCCCATCGAGATGTTGCAAAAACACTCTTAATTTTACACGGGAAAAGACCCGAATAAACCAAAACCTACATACCTACACCCGTGAAAATCTACGAAAACACATATATATATATGATGATGAGCCGAAAGGCAGAGAACGAAACAGTATGTCTCCTCCCTTAATGGGGCCCTAACAGGAAAACAATTATATATATTGCAAAATAGGATGAGAAGAGAAACACCTTGGGGGAGGGATAAAATCCAGTTGCCTCCTGAAAACAGAAGAAGAAGAAAAGCACCTTTGGGACAGGTTTATTATAGGTTAGTCCTCACCATATGACCACATTTCTGTTGTCAAGCGAGACATTAGTTAAGGGAGATTCACCTTGCTTTACGACTTTTCTTGCCACAGTTTTAACAACTGTGGCAAGAAAAGTCGTAAAGTGGGGCGAATCACTGTGGTGGTTAAGTGAATCCAGCTTCCCGCATAGACTTTGCTTGTGGGGAGGTTACCACAGGGGATCACGTGACCTACCCATACAATATCCTTCCCCCTGGAGTGAGGAGGGAATGGGGATTTTGCAGTATCCTTCCCCTGGAGTGGGGAGGGAGTGGAGATTTTGCAGTATCCTTCCCGCTGGAGTGTGGAGGGAATGGAGATTTTGCAGTATCCTTCCCCTGGAGTGGGGAGGGAATGGAGATTTTGCAGTATCCTTCCCGCTGGAGTGTGGAGGGAATGGGGATTTTGCAGTATGCTTCCCCTGGAGTGTGGAGGGAATGGGGATTTTACAGTATCCTTCCCCTGGAGTGGGGAGGGAATGGAGATTTTACAGTATCCTTCCCCTGGAGTGTGGAGGGAATGGAGATTTTGCAGTATCCTTCCCCTGGAGTGGGGAGGGAATGGGGATTTTACAGTATCCTTCCCCTGGAGTGTGGAGGGAATGGAGATTTTGCAGTATCCTTCCCCTGGAGTGGGGAGGGAATGGAGATTTTGCAGTATCCTTCCCCTGGAGTGTGGAGGGAATGGAGACTTTGCAGTATCCTTCCCCTTGGAGTGTGGAGGGAAAGGAGATTTTGCAGTATCCTTCCCCTTGGAGTGTGGAGGGAAAGGAGATTTTGCAGTATCCTTCCCCTGGAGTGGGGAGGGAATGGGGATTTTGCAGTATCCTTCCCCTGGAGTGGGGAGGGAATGGAGACTTTGCAGTATCCTTTCCCTGGAGTGGGGAAGGAATGGGGATTTTACAGTACCCTTCCCCTGCCATGCCCACCAAGCCACGCCCACAGAACCGGTAATAAAAACAGTTGGAATCCCACCACCGCTTATGACATGAGAAAGCTGCTGGAGGCTGAATTTCTCCTCCAGCTAAGCTGGGGTCTCTTGCTTTCCTGCCCTCCCGTTGAGGCCTGAAATGTTTATTTCTGCAAGTTCCTGCAAGAGCAGGCCCTGCAAGAGTAAGTCCCTGCAAGAGCAGGCCTCCAAACCACGCAGGTGCCCTCCAAAGGCAGGCTATTTCTGCTAGGCACTGGGGCAAAAAATAAATGTGGGGGGAAGCAGATAAGGAGAGATCGGTTTTCAACTCCATAACCCTGTCAGCCAAAAAAAGATAGGCAGGGGGGAGAGGAAAAAGCAGGAAGCCAGGACAACAGATACTCTGGAACATTTATTAAGCGAAGTTTTATTTACAGCTCTTCTGCTGGCCTGGGCACTTTCTACACTAGAAGGGAGAAAATTGCAGGCGGGCAGGACTGTCCTGGGCTCCTCATCCTGCGATCCTGCGGAGGGAGTATCCTGTATCGGTTCTCTGCATAGACTCGCAGGCACCTCATTCCCCAATTCTGCGAGGCCGCGGCAGAACAAGAGAGCGGAAAAATCCTGGCCGTCTCGCGTGCCGAATTCTGCCTGCTGATCCCTTATGGAAGCAGCAAGGGCTCCCCAGCTTTTAAAAGCCCAAGTAGGGTCATCTCCAAATTCTGGAGTTTGCCGCCACAGGCGAGGAAGCGGCGCGAGGGAGCCCCGGGGATGATTCAGGACTCGGTTGCAATGCCCCACCCACCCTAGGCTCCTCGAGGAAGTGGCAGCCTCCAACCAGAAAATGAGGAAGCTTAGCAGAGGGGGGGGGGGGGGGAAATAAAGCACGGAAAACAGAGAAGGAAAGCAGAGGAGCCATCGCTCCGGCCTATTTTTAGTAGGGTTGAAATGCGTGCTTAATTTTCTAGCGGCTATCAGGGTGTTAACCTTTTAATGGCCAGCAGCAAGGGAAGGGCTGACCAGACGGCTGCATTACACTGGCTGCAACCTCCAGCTTAATTAAAGGTAAAGGTTCCCCTTCGCCCATATGTGCTAGTCGTTCCCGACTCTAGGGGGCGGTGCTCATCTCCGTTTCAAAGCCCCCAAGAGCCAGCGCTGTCCGAAGACGTCTCCGTGGTCATGTGGCCGGCATGACTCAACGCCCGAAGGCGCACGGAACGCTGTTTCCTTCCCACCAAAAGGTGGCTCCTGTTTTTCTACTTGCATTTTTACGTGCTTTCAAACTGGTAGGTGCGTGATGGCGAACCTGTGGCACATGTGCCAGAGGTGGCACGCAGAGCCCTCTCTGTGGGAATGCGTGCCGTTGCCAGCTGCTCTTCTGGTTTCCGGCACGCACATGCAGGCCTGCCAGCTGCTCTTTGTGGGTGCTTGAGTGCCAGAAAACGGCCTGTAAACGGCCCAAAAACCAGGCTGTTTTTCAGCCCCAAAAACATCCGGAAATGGCCCGAAAAATGGCACGAAAACAGCCCAAAAAACAGGCATATACGTGCGGCCAGCTAGTGTTTGGATTTCCAGGGCTCTGGCGCTCGCACATGCACGCATGTTTCGGTTTGGGCACTCGGTGCCAAAAAGGTTCGCCATCCCTGTGCCAGGTTGTCAAACTGCCCACCAGCTTAATTATCACCCTCAAAATCTTTCTGAAAGCCCCCCCCCCACTCTTAAGGAAACTGGAGGGAGACCACCTCTAAGTACAAAGGCCACAGAGGGGCGATAAGCAGAGGGGCCTCTGAATGGTGAATTTAGACCGCAGAACCAACCAACCAACCAACCACCGGCTCCTCCAAGGATCCAGTCTCTTGGGGAAAAGGTTGGGGGCTCTTTGACCAGTTGTTGTTCTTGTGGCTAAGGGTTAACCATCTTTTCCCGACATCAGAGAAGCCTTCTGATTCCTCTCAGCTGATTCCTCTCACCTCCGCTCCTTCCGTCTCAAGCTAAAAACACACTTCTTCTGTCTGGCCGGCCTAGGATAGTCTCTCTGTCTTTGGGGTTTTTTAATGGGGTAGCACATTTTTAGCGAATTTTTAGCACAGGGTTGGTTTAATCGTTTTTTATGAAATGTATGTATTTTTTGACTGTTTTTATTCTGCCTGTGCACCGCCCCGGGTCCCTGTGGGGAGAGGGTGCGGTTTAAAAATAAAATTATTATTATTATTATTATTATTTATAGCTCAGGGGCATAATTTGTTGGGTTGGCGGCCCCTCTCCCTGGAAGTCAGAGGTTCCCAAACTTGGCAACTTTTAAGACTTGTGGACTTCAACTCCCAGAATTCTCCAACCAGCTATGCTATGCTGGCTGGAGAATTCTGGGAGTTGAAGTCCACAAGTCTTAAAGTTGCCAAGTTTGGGAACCTCTGCTGTAAGCGATGGGGAGGGAGGGAGGGAGGGAGGGCTGCAAGGCAGGCCTCGGGGTGCTCTCGGATCAATCTTGGTGGGGTTTTTTTTTTTTAAATAATGGCGGTTAAAATCACTAGCAAACAAAGAAATCAACCACAGAGCTCAATGGTGCTTGCACACCAAAACAAGGAGTGGTGGACAAACCATGTGGACGCATTAAGGAAGGCTTCCCAAGAGCAGGGAGCAAACTCCTGGTCCCGACTAAACCCCCTTTTATGGATTCTGCTCATTCACATCCAGCAAAGTCTTTCAAGGGAGGATTTATGGTCACAGACCTTACCTGGCTTGGGAGAGCTGCCAGGCGGATAGCTGCAAAACCTGGCCAGGAGCCTTGGAAACCAATTAAGCAAACTAATGGTCTCCTGCAAACTCCACTCCCCTTTCGCTCCTCTTTTATTTCCTGTTGGAGCGGCCATTCACCATCCACCTGTGGCCTTACTCCCAAGTCGACCCCTGTTCTTTAGCTGTTCCCTTCGTCCTGCAGCTCTGCGCATATGCACACTGGGAACAGGCTCCAGCTGTTCTTCTGCCCCACTGATGTCTGACTCCGAAAGCAGCTGATAACTGCCAGATGGCTCTGGCCCCCTCTCTGCCTCCGACACAGAGCCCTCCTCAGGGCCTTCCCCAGACTCCAGGACCGGCCTCAGGGCCTTCCCCAGACTCCAGGACCGGCCCATCTTCCTCCCCAACCTCCTCACTGCCACAACAAAGGGCACAGAGCCTAGGGCTGAGGATTTTACTGCTGCTCTGCTTCAGGAAAGATAATTGAGCCAAGTCCACCCGCACCATAAAGCTCTCTCCATCAGTTTATTGATTGATTGAATTTCTATCACTGCCTATTCACCCATGGCTTACAGAATATAAAACCTCACTTGAAACAATAAAGCTCATAAGAAAAGATTCAAATAAATTAATATAATAAAATCACACCACACTCCAGCAGATCACATAAGCCATTTCAAGGGCTCCATCCCACTCTGGGTTCTTCAGGCCCGCTGGCAGAACCAGGTCTTCAGCACCTTCGGGAAGAGTGTTAAGAGTGGGAGCCATTCTAATCTCTGGGGGGGGGGGGGATTATGCTCCAGAGAGAGGGAGCCACCACGGAGAAGGACCTTCTTCTGGGTCCCACCAGGTGTATCTCCCTAGGGGATAGGACAGTTGAGACTGGGGTACCAGCAACAGTTTTCCTTAAATCGTCCAAAAAGGGAGGCCTGCGTCCATGGGAGGCTATCTACCTGTAAGATTGACCTGAGTGGGTGGCTGCCTGTTTCGAGCCTGAATGGGTAGGGCCAGAAATTTGGGAAGCTTTGATAATGGAGTGGAGGATCGTGTGTGTGTGTGTGTGTGTGTGTGTGTGTGTGTGTGTGTGTGTGTGTGTACACACAAGGTACAAAGTCCAGCCAACCTGTCAATGACTACTTCAGCTTCAACCGCAATAATACATGGGCAAACCATCGATACAAACTCAAGGTCAACCGCTCCAAACGCGATTGCACAAAATATGACTTCAGCCACAGAATGGTCAACGCCTGGAATGCTCTACCCGACCTCCATTGTTACATTCCCAACCCCCCATAATTTTAACCTAAGACTGTCTACTGTTGTCTGCACCCCATTCCTGAGAGGTCTGTAAGGGGGCGTGCATAAGCGCACCAGCGTGCCTACCGTCCCTGTCCTACTGTCCCCATTTATTCGTACCCATTTACTGCATTCACATTTATGTTTATACTTAATACCTGTTATCTTTTACATGCTTGACAAACTAAATCTATATAAATAAACATTTAAAATAATTTGTGCAAAATCGCTAATCTCAGAAAGTACTGCACCGATCGCCACCAAATTTTCACACAATGTTGCTAAGAAAGGGAGTAACCATCATACGTACATTTTGTGTGGCTGGCACACGTGTGTCATGTGCAAGCAGCACAAACGTAAAAGGTACACACTCTCAAGTTTTCACCTCCCTGTAGCTCCTCCCACCCACCTGCTTCTTATGATGCTTCATGCACACGCCCCTCACATTTCCAACGGTCGTTTCCTCAGCAACCAAATAAGCCTCCAACATTCTACACTGTATGGAGGCCTACTAGGCCCAAAACAAGGCACAGAGGATAGCACACTCCCAGGTGGCTCATAGAGGGATAGAGAGAGGGAAAAATACAGTAGGTAGGTAGGAGGAGGATAGATAGAGAGGGAGAAATACAGTAGGTAGGTAGGTAGGTAGGTAGGTAGGTAGGTAGGTAGGTAGGTAGGTAGGTAGGTAGGCAGAGGAAGAGAGGAATAAATACAGTAAGTAGGTAGGTTGGGGGTTATACGGTGGTTGTGTGTACGTGTTTGTATGTGCAGGTGTAGATCGACACACAGATTGGTTGGCCATTTAACCAGACTGGGCCACAGCAACACGTGGCCGGGTACAGCTAGTAGATAAATAAATGCTGAAAAGCAGCCATTTCACTCTTTTAACTCTCCTGGGCCCTCTTGCCCTCCGACGGATGCCCCTTTTAGAACCTGTGCATCAATTTTTTTTATTTAAAAAAATATATATATGTGATGTTGCCCTCAATCCCGCAGAAACTGGTTATGCTTGCAGTTGCTTCCCGGTCTTCAAACTTTACGGATCAAGTAGGCTTAACACCTCTCCAGTAGGAAGGTCCTTCTGAATGCCTCTTCGGGTGCCCGCTGTTCTACCCACAGAGCACGCACGCAGAGACCGTTTTTTTCTCCGCCCCCCCTGTGGCTTTTTAATTCATTAAAACCCTTTTTGGATGCAGAAACTTGGCTGAGCAAGGGGGGAAAAAACAAGCCTTTTAAAAGGCCAAATGGCAAGGGAAACGGGGGGAAGGAGACCGGGGACGTTTAAGCGAGGGCTGTCGGCGGCAAAATATTCCCCCCACCCTACCCCTTTTGCCGCCGTCCCTTGGAAACCCCGCCCCCACTTCTGCTGCTGGCTCTGCCCCACAATTGCTAAGTCAGCTTGTTGGAAGAGAAGTGGCACTTCACCTCCTCTTCCAAAAGGAGCAAGTACAGTACCACAAGTGCTCTAAAAATAGAGCAGCCCTACACCTTATGGTTATGTTTGGTGCTCAGCAAGAACGGCTGTATTACTGAGAGTGAAAATGCACGGCCCGCAGCGGGCCGGGCCTGAACTTCAATGTGCTTTTTTCCCCCCCTCGCGAGGCTACTTCCCCCACCAGCATTGTCGAGCCTAGCCCACAAAACAAGCAAAGAGAACTCTGCCACCCTACGAAGCCTCCAGGAAGGGGGAAATAACTCTGCTGCATGCGAGGGCAGGCATCGCGGGCATGGCGGTTAAGAGACTCCCCTTCCTTCGCAAGCAAACCAGGATATTAAATGGGTCCGTCTGAAGTCAGACTGGTTCCCAGAGCGCCAGCCTGCGAAGGAGCGAGCGAGCGAGCGAGCCGGCAAAAAGCCGGACCAGAGGGCACGGAAAGGAAATTAAGATGGGCAAGGCCTGTAATGAAGAACAGTGTGGCCCAGGAGGCACGACGAGGGCCAAGTCATCGCATAACTTCAAGAAACACTTGAAAAGCAAGTTTTGAAGGGATCAAGACGGTTTGACCCAAAACAAACTATATAGATATATATATTTTTTTTTAAAAAACTGTAATCCTAGGTTTGTTTCGATTCAGGCTGCCACAACACAGTTCTGTGGTTTTTCTGTAAATGCTCTTCCAGATTCTGTCATCAAATTGTTTGTTCACCGGCAGTGTTAAAAGGGTTGTGTGATAATTGCTACCGTCCTAGCACAAGGGTGTGCTCCTGCTACCCTTAGCAGTGGCCCGCAAGCAGGCATAAGCAGAACTTGTGGGTAAAGTCTGCGAAACCAAAGGAGCGCATCATTGCGATACGGGTACCCACGACTTATTGCAAATCCTGCAACAATTAAAATACACTTCCGGTTGGTTCTGGAACATGCCGTGCCATGTCCTCAACTCTTGAGGATCTGTGACTTGCCGGCCACTCCCAGCAAAACCAAGTTAACTAGAAGGGCGATTCTATTCAGCACTGAGGCCGTTCCAGCTTTGCCTTTCAGGGTTTTGTGTTTTTTTTAAATTGGAGCACTTCCTGTTGTGGCGGCCATTAATTAAGGGAACTGCCCCCAGGCCAAGCAGCCTTTGCAAGTTCTGGCCATTGCAAGCTGGAGAGATCTGCATCGGACTGCCCTGTGACTCACAAGGTTGAGTGGCAAGCCGTATTGATCAACAAGGTGGGTTTGTGTTTTGGGAACGTAAGTAGAAGCGGCGCCAAATCCACTTTGAAAGATGCACCACGTCAGCTGAAAGGCGTCAGGTGCTCCTGCAAGTACACAGGCCACAGCGACAACCCCACCTATATGAGTCAATGACTCATCTTGTGCCTCTGGGAGCACCCACTCGATTGTGTCCCGCAAACTGCAAAAGGAGAGCAACAGCATTTAGACTTATATGTCACTTCACAGCCCTCTCTAAGCAATTTTACAGAGTCAGCCTCTTGCCCCCAACAATTTGGGTCCTCACTTTACCCACCTCGGAAGGATGGAAGGCTGAGTCCACCTTGAGCCTGGTGGGATCTGAACAGCCAAATTGCAGGCAGTCAATAGTCAGCAGAAGCGGCCTTCAGTACTGCGCTCTAACCACTGAGCCACCGTGGCTCATACTTTCTCTTTCACTGAACAAAACAACACCCTCGAAATCAGGCCAATGCCGCCCTCACACCGATTTATACAATACAGAGTTGGAAGGGACCTTGGAGGTCTTCTAGTCCAACCCCCTGCCTAGGCAGGAAGCCCTATACCGTTTCAGACAAATGGCTATCCAACATCCTCTTAAAGACTTCCATTGTTGGGGCATTCACAACTTCTGTTCCACTTGTTAATTGTTCTAACCTGTTAGGAAATTTCTCCTCAGTTCTAAGTTGCTTCTCTCCTTGATTAGTTTCCACCCATTGCTTCTTGTTCTGCCCTCAGGTGCCTTGGAGAATAGTTAAGTTTCCCAACTGCTGAAGTTGTGTTAAACCCACTGGGCACCAAGAAGCTACCTTCTCCCAACTGGAGAGCCATTTTAAGTTGCAGACTCTTGCTTCAAAATAGAATCTCAGAGCCATCGAGTCCCACCCGCTGCCCACCAGAGGAAGATCTACCTTAGAAGCCTGCTCAACTAAATTGCTTCCACAAGAGATCTCTTTTCACAATTAGCCCTGTGATAAGAGATCTCCTCCTCACCCCCCCCAGCAATAGCCAGACCTCATCACCTCACACTGCATATTGTAACCCCCCCCCCCATTATATGGTGCCCCTCATCAGCTGCACTTCACAGCCGATGCCCCAACTCAGGCAGACAAAGGCCAATACATCTTCCCCTTCGCCACGCCAGCCACTGGTACCATAGAAGCCAACCCAAATAAAAGCATCTCGTTTAATCTCCCCAAAGCCTTTTTATCTCTCTGAGAAACTGTGGGTTTTACTTCCTGTATATATAGGCTATCATTTCTCTTCTGGAGGGAAAAAAAAAGAAATAAGAGGAAAAAAGGGGATAAGGGAGTAGAACTCATGGCCTAATGGTTAAGGCGGCTGCTTGACATGTAAACAGCCTGAGTTCGAATCCCAGTAAGGGTATGGCTATCTGATAAGAGCTAAATAGCTCGAAATAGAACTATCATAGTCTCCCTTTATTTATTTATCTATCAGTACAAATGCACACAAAGGGGGGAAAAATGTATCCACAGCAAGATTACCTTGTTCTTGACAATTTTGATAATCTTCCCCTTTCTTCTCCTCCACCACCATCACCATCATCTCTAAGATTACTTAAAGCTCCTATAACTATGGGGAGATCTCTCAAACTATGGATTGATCTCTCCAACGCAGCCCCTTGACTTCCTCCAGATTTACCATGCGTGTTTCTCTCATTTTACCCATCGTTGTTATCGTTCCTGAAAAACTGACAATCTGGACTGACATTTTGAGCAGTGGAGAAAGATAAGCAATCCTTATTTTGAAAATCTGGGTGGGCCTTGCTTTCATCTCTCCATTCTCATTTTTTCTTCACTCCACCCAGCCAGATACTCAAAACAATATTGACGAAAAGAGATGTAAGCATTTTTTTTTTCCGGCCTACAATTCCATCTCTGTTGCTCCCCTACTTTCATCGTCAGCTGATTCCCCCATCTTTCCTTCCCTCCCCATCACTATAAGCCTCAGCAAATGACATTACCTCACAATTGCTGATTATGTCAAGCCCCTGAGGTGTGTGGGGAGGGGGGGGGGAGAGCATCACAGTAATGTCTCTTGTGTCCCAATACCCTCATCTCCCTGTACCTTATTCTCGTGGGCCAGACTTGGCTATAATTACAGGTCTTCCTCAACTGCATGTCAGAAATAAACCTTAACTTCCTGCCAAGCACAGCTCCTCTGTTTTAAGACAGCTCCAATTTAACATAGCAGCTGGGGGGGGGGGGGGGAAGAAGGAAGGAAAGGAAACCGAAGGAAAGGGAAGGGAAGGAAAGGGAGGGAGGGAGGAAGGAAGGAGAGGGAGGGAGGGAAGGAGAGGGAAGGAAGGAAAAGAAGGAAGGGGAGGGAGAGCGAAGGAAGGAGGAAAGGAAGGAAGGAGAGGGAGGGAGGGAGGGAGGGAAGGAACAGCGAAGGAAGGAGGGGGAAGGAAGGAGAGGGAGGGAGGGAAGGAAGGAAAGGAAGGAAGGAAGGAAGGAGAGGAAAGGAAGGAAGGAACGAGAGGGAGGGAAGGAGGGATAGCGAAGGAAGGAGGTGGAAGGAAGGGAAGGAGAGGAAAGGAAGGAAGGAGAGGGAGGGAAGGAGAGAGAAGGAAGGAAGGAGAGGAAGGAAGGAGGGGGAAGGAAGGGAAGGAAGGAGAGGAAAGGAAGGAAAGGAAGGAAGAAGGGAGGGAGGGGAAGGTCAGGATCAAACTGCTGGCAGTGGGGCAGAGTTAGCCTGCAACACTGCATTCCAACCACTGGGAGAGAGGGAGGGAAGGAAAGGAAGGAGACATGAGGGGGGGGGGGAGGAGATGATACATAGGGGGAGGGAGGGGGTTTTCACAGTCCTAAATTCTCCCCTTCCCCCCCTCCTCCTCCTCTTAAGGCCTGTCAACCCAGCCAGGGAGGCCAACAGCCAACAAAAGGCGGGAGCTTCGCCTGAACAACCCTCCACATGGCAAAGAGGCTGCTGCTCCCTCCCCTTCCTTCCTCTTTCTGCCCTGCCCCAACCCCGCCACAGACCGAGCCCTCCCTCCCCAAGAACCCCAAACTGTCAGGGAGACCCTCCTGCTAAACCAGGCGCCCCACCACCAGCCGGGGCTGAGAAGACACCCACCCACCCCAATATCCCCCCCCCTCATTCCTTGGACAGAAGCCCTGTAAACCCACAGATTGGGTAGGTGGGGGGGACCAATAGGGCAGCCCCCCCCCACATACTGGACTCCCCCCTCCCCAACCTGAGTGAGGAGGATGGGGCTTGTAGTCCACTCGCTTTCCAACCCCTTCTCCTCCTCCCACGACGCCCCTCAAGCGAGGAAGCGCCCCCTACTGGAGGGGGCGGCCCCTTTCCCCCCCCCTCACGCTCCCTCTCTCACCCCACCCCCACCCCCAATCCGCCTCAGCGGCCCTGACAGCCGCCGGCTTCCCCCTCACCATGATGCCTCCTCCTCCTGTGGGGCCGAGCCCTCCTCAGCACCAGGAGCGGAAACGGCGCCGGGGGCACGGCAGTGACGGCAGCGACTCCGGGGTCCCTCCCGTCCGGCCTCTCCGAGCTCTGAGCCAGGCCGCAGGCCGCCCTCCTCCTCCTCCGCCGCCGCCGCCTCCTCTTTTCCTTTCCTTTCCTTTCCCTTTTCTTTTTTTTTTTTATTCCTTCCCCCCCCTCTCGCCACTTCCGCCGTTGCCTAGCAGTTGCACATCCGGGTCAGCCAGCGCGCGCGCGCAGCGTGTCGCGCGGGGAGGAGCCCCGCCCATTGTTCCTCCCATTCCCCCCCACCTCCTGCTACCAATCCCCTTTCCAGCCACCTCGAGCCAATCAGAGGGCCGCTCGCCGGGCATCGCCAAGTATGGAGCGGGAGGCCACGCCGCGCCGGCGCGCTCGGAGGAGGAGGAGGAGGAGGAAAAAGGAGGGAGGTGGGAAAGACCATCCGGGTGCCGGGGGGCGCCCCAGAGGACGGGAGAGACCATCTACATACGGAAGCCGGGGGGGGGGAGGTGGCGGGAAGAGTGTGAGAAGAAGTGATGCTGGAGCAAAGTGAATGGAATGGAATGGAATAAAACTAAGGAGCAGAATATAATTTAGAACAGAATGGAATGGAATGGAATGGAATAGAAATAAGGAGTAGAACAGAATTAAATAGAATAGAATAGGAAATAGAAGAGAAAATAGGAATGGAATGGAATGGAATAGAATAGAATAGAATAGAATAGAATAGAATAGAATAGAATAGAATTTGACACTGGGAGAGTGGGCAAACCAGTGGCAAATGAGCTTCAACATTAGTAAGTGCAGAGTGATGCACGTTGGGGCAAAAAACCCCAACTACATCTATAAACTGATGGGGTCTGAACTCCTTGCAACTAACCAGGAAAGGGACCTTGGTGTCCTGGTGGACAGCTCAATGAAGGTGTCAACCCAGTGTGCCGCAGCAGTGAAAAAAGCAAACTCATTGCTAGGGATCCTTAGGAAGGGTATAGAAAATAAGTCAGCAAGTGTCATTCTGCCTCTATAAATCTATGGTGAGGCCCCATCTGGAGTATTGTGTACAGTTCTGGTCACCATCCCTTCAGAAGGATATTATGGAAATGGAAAAGGTGCAGAGGAGGGCAAGCAGAATGATTAGGGGGCTGGAACACCTTCCTTACCATCTGAGGCTGCAACGGCTGGGCCTCTTCACTCTAGAACGACGGCGCCTGAGAGGTGACCTGATTGAAGTCTATCAAATCATGCACGGGGTGGACAAAGTAGAAAAGGAAAAACTGTTTTCCCTATCGCACAACACTAGAACTAGGGGGCACTCCATGAAACTTTTGATAACTAGACCTCAAACAAATAAGAGGAAGTACTTTTTCACCCAGAGGATCACTGGTCTATGGAACTCCCTGCCAGAAGAAGTGGGGACAGCTGTCAGCCTCGACACCTTTAAGAAAGGATGAGAGGAGTTCATGGAGAACAAGGGTATCCATGGCTGTCATTATGGGTGCCTAAGGACACCCTCCGGGTTGGAGAGATAGGCAGAATATTTCTCAATGCCATTTGCAGGGAATCATAAGCAGGTGAAGACGTCTGCTTGGGAAGACCCCGAAGCAAATGGGGAGCCACTGTGTGAGAGAATGCTGGATTGGATGGGCTGTGGCCTGTTCCAGCAAGGCTGTTCTTATGTTAAATACGGAATGGAATGGAATAGGAACAGAATGCAGAATGGAATGGAATGGAATGGAATAGAATAGAATAGAATAGAAAATATGGAATGGCATGGAATAGGAACAGAATGCAGAATGGAATAGAATAGAATAGAATAGAATAGAATAGAATAGAATAGAATAGAATAGTGTTGAGAGAATCATTTGTTTAGAATAGAATTATTCCTATTCTGTTCCTTATTCCATTCTATTCCTTATTCTATTCTATTCCTTATTCCATTCTATTCCTTCTATTTCTTATTCTATTCCCTATTCTATTCTGCATTCTATTATTTTCTATTCTATTCTTCACAGATCTGACAATCTCAAAAACAGTGACCGGTGATGTTGAATTAAAATTGCCAAAATATTCTTCACGTACTTCACGCATTTTATTTTTGAGTTGAAACCTAGTTTGGGCTCCTAAGCTGGACATTTTATTTGAATT
Source organism: Rhabdophis nuchalis (assembly GCA_039707465.1). Classification (NCBI taxonomy): domain Eukaryota; kingdom Metazoa; phylum Chordata; class Lepidosauria; order Squamata; family Natricidae; genus Rhabdophis; species Rhabdophis nuchalis. Next base: position 11,848,734 of record CM077655.1, read on the forward strand.
ACATCCTGCTTTTTAGGATAAATAACCTTCATCAAGTGGCTTTCATGTGACATAAACCATCATGAATTCAAAAATAATAATACCCTGTTATTATTAAATGCAACACATCTCCGGGGGACTTTTCCTTGTAGGGCAATTAGGAATAGGGGGGAATGGAAGGGGGAAACCCCCAAGTTTATGGGCTCATTCTCTGCGTTTCCCCCAAGGGGGGCCTTTATAGCGTGCCGTGTGAACCCGACCAAATGATGCTTATCCAGCAATTCTTGGCTAAAGAAAACCACGGGATCTTTGCAATGTGCATAAGCCATCTGAACGTGTTTGCAAGCATATGCTTTAAATCTTTCTCTAGGCAAAGCTTGGGAGTCCGCCCTCCACTCAACCCAGCAAATGTAATCATTTCAAACACAGCCTTCCTATAAACAGTTGCGGACAAGCAGCTGGTCCTCATTTCAAACTACTTCCCTCAGGCGGAGAGTACAAACATTTTTTGGCCGGTGAGCTTAATGCAAATATTTGGGGGTAAACTGGAGAAGGAAAAGGCACAACTGAAACGCAGCTGCTCAATCCCTTATATATATATATATATATATAGTGAATCAACCAGCCCATCACTTGTCCCTTTGCGGGTAACAAAACTTGCCTTGAACTGCAGATTTGTGGGGGATAATGAGTTAAGGAAGGAGTACTAAAGGGATGAGTTATCCTTTAAACAAAAAATAATAATGTTTTATTTTTTGCACATGTTTCTGAATTAAAATTGCATCTGACCGTGACTAAACCGAGCTTTTTACCCCTGCGTGGATGTCCAAGTTCACGTTCAAATTATGCTCTTAGGAATTTGGCAGGTTACGTTCCATCTCCTTGCTTTTCAGTGAATTGTTTGAGGTGGCATGGAACATCTCACCTGCTGGGTGAGCTTAAAAAGAATTTAATGGGGGGGGGGGGAAACAGCTTATAAAGAAACTTTCAACCCTGTGTCCTGTGAACGTGGCCCAAAAAATATGTATAAACAGAAGAGCAAGCGAGATTTACTTTAGGAGCATCTTAAAAGACATGTGTGCGCCATGGTCCCAGAACAAAAATGAAAGGTTAGTTTGACAGCTGAACGCCTTTAATAAAGCCGCATCCATGTGTCTGTAATCAGGGGCACTGGACTACTGTAACGCTCTCTACATGGGGCTCCACTTGAGATGCACCCGAAGACTGCAGCTTGTCCAGAATGCAGCCGCGTGGGCAGTTATGGGAACCTCCAGGTTCTCCCATGTAACACCGCTCCTGCGCGAGCTGCATTGGCTGCCTGTCGTCTTTCGGGTGCGCTTCAAGGTGTTGGTTATCATCTTCAAAGCGCTCCCTGGCACGGGACCTAGCTATCTGCGGGATTGCATCCTGCCCCATACATTCCTGCGGCCGATTCGCTCCCACAGAGAGGGACTTCTCCGGGTGCCGTCCACTAGGCTGTGCCAGCGGGCGACGCCCAGGGGAAGGGCCTTCTCTGTGGTGGGCCCGACCCTCTGGAACGACCTTCCCCCCGAAATTAGAACAACCACGGACCTCCGCTCCTTCCGTCAAAAACTAAAAACACACTTCTTCTGCTTGGCTGGCCTGGTTTTTAGGGTTTTTAGGGGTTACTTTTAGTTTTAATATGGGATTTTAGTGCAGGGTTTTAGTTTAATTCATTTTCATATTGTATTATGTTTGTGGTTTTATATATGTATTTTTAAATTCCCTGTGCACCGCCTCGAGTCCCTTCGGGGAGAGAGAGCGGTTTATAAATTAAATTAAATTATTATTATTATTATTATTATTATTATTATTATTATTATTATTATTATTATTTGGGATCCCATTGTCAGTGACAATGTCATCTTTCCTAAGGCTTAGCTAAGTAAAAAATGGAATTTTTGTTAGGATTGCTCAAAAGGGACAGGGAAGTTTGAGGGTTCTTTTCTAGGATTTTCAAAGCCCGTCCGATGTGCCTCACATCTTTCTTGATTTGCCCACCCCCCAAAAAAACCTCTGAACGGTTCAACCAGGTGTTGGAAGAAACGTCCTTCTGGGTTCGGCTCCAGGTGGGGAGAAAAGACCCTGGAGACATGGAGGCTGCTTGGAAAGATTATTCACCTGGAATACGGCATTCAGTTTTGGTCACCACGATGTAGAAAAGACATGGAGACTCTGGAAAGAGTGCAGAGAAGAGTAACCAAGAAGATGAGGGGACTGGAGGCTAAAACATATGAAGAACAGTTGCAGGAACTGGGTATGTCTAGTTCAGTGGTGGGTTTCTGCAGGCTCGCACCTACTCGCGAGAGCCGGTTGGTGAAATTTAGAGATCCGGTGGGAGGGGGTTCCACCGGCGTACCTGGAAGTAAATCTGGCCCGCAGCTGCCAGTGACCCAACGGAAAGGAAAGGAAAGGGAAGGAAGGAAGGAAAGAAAGAAAGAAAGAAAGAAAGAAAGAAAGAAAGAAAGAAAGAAAGAAAGAAAGAAAGAAAGAAAGAAAGAAAGAATTTATCATCACAATTGAGTCCAAAATTTTGGTTGCTAAGCAAGAGCATTGTTAAATGAGTTTAACCACATTTTAAATGGTGGCCACTCCCACCCTGTTACATGACTGCCAAGCCACGCCCACAAAATAGGCCACACCTACAGAGTAGGTTCTAAAAAAATTTGAAACCCACCACTGGTCTAGTTTAATGAAAAGAAGGACCAGTGGAGACATGATAGCAGTGTTCCGATATCTCAGAGGGTGCCACAAAGAAGAGGGAGTCAAACTATTCTCCAAGGCACCTGGGGGCAGGACAAGAAGCAATGGGTGGAAACTAATCAAGGAGAGAAGCAACCTAGAACTAAGGACACATCTCCTGACAGTTAGAACAATTAACCAGTGGAACAGCTTGCCTCCAGAAGTTGTGGATGCCCCAACACTGCAAGTCTTTAAGAAGATGTTAGATAGCCATTTGTCTGAAAGGGTATAAGCTTCCTGCCTATGCAGGGAGTTGGACTAGAAGACCTACAAGGTCCCTTCCAACTCTGCTATTGTATTGTATTGTAAAGATGGTTTAATGGTGGACAGGACCACAGGGCTTGAGTCCCGATCAGAAAAGGTGATCACATGCTTCAGTGCTGGGTGAGGAAGAAAAGAAGGAAGGTCTGAGATTCTGAAAGTCCCTGGTTTGATGCCCCCTCTGGCCTTTGATCTTGATCTTGTATTCTGGTTGGTTGTCAGGCTCCCCTGGGGTCATGCAGGGGCAACTCTCTAGGTTTTTGAATCCAGGTTTGGTTAAGTTCTCAGATGCCATGTGGTGAGTGGGTAAAGGCTAGTCATGCCTTAATCCCATCACCTTGGATTTGAAGGGGAGAACTCTTGATTATGTAAAGCAGTGGTTCTCAACCTGTGGGTCTGGACCCCTTTGGGGGTCGAACAACCCTTTTAATAAAATGAAATTCATTGGCGAAAAGAGTACGGTTCTACATTTAGGCAACAAAAACGAAATGCCCAGGTACAGTATAGGTGGCATCTTGCTCAATAGCAGTAACTGTGAAAGGGATCTTGGAGTCCTAGTGGACAACCATTTAAATATGAGCCAGCAGTGTGCAGCAGCTGCCAAAAAAGTCAACACAGTTCTAGGCGGCATAAACAGAGGGATAGAATCAAGATCATGTGAAGGGTTAATACCACTTTATAAGGCCTTGGGAAGGCCACACTTGGAATACGGCATCCAGTTTTGGTCGCCACGATGTAGAAAAGATGTGGAGACTCTAGAAAGAGTGCAGAGAAGAGCAACAAAGATGATTAAGGGACTGGAGGCTAAAACATATGAAGAACGGTTGCAGAAACTGGGTAGGTCTAGTTTAATAAAAAGGAGGATTAGGGGGGACATGATAGCAGTGTTCCAACATCTCAGGGGTTGCCACAAAGAAGAGGGAGTCAAGCTATTCTCCAAAGCATCTGAGGGCAGAACAAGAAGCAATGGGTGGAAACTAATCAAGGAGAGAAGCAACTTAGAACTGAGGAGAAATTTCCTGACAGTTAGAACAATCAATCAGTGGAACAGAAGTTGCCTCCAGAAGTTGTGAATGCCCCAACCCTGAAAGTCTTTAAGAAGATGTTGGATAGCCATTTGTCTAAAATGGTATAGGGCTTCCTGCCTAGGCAGGGAGTTGGACTAGATGACCTCCAAGGTCCCTTCCAACTCTGCTATTGTATTTGTATTTGTATTATTTGTACTTTACAGGGGTCATTGGAAAACACATATTTTCGAAATAATACTGAAAACATAAAATAATTTTATGATTGGCGGTCACCACAACATGAGGAACTGTATTACAGGGCCGCGGCATTAGAAAAGGTGAGACCCACTGATGTAAAGGGACTGGCTTGGACATTTCAATGGCCCATTGACAAAAGGGGTGGGGGCAGGAAGCTGCAGGGGGCTACGTATTTCCCCCTTTTCACATCCAGGGAGATGTAATATTCTGCCTTTTCAATATTTCCTAGGACAGGGGTCTGGAAAGTCGGCTCTTTTAAGACTGGTGGACTTCAACTCCCAGAATTCCCTAGCCAGCCATGCTGGCTGGGGAATTCTGGGAGTTGAAGTCCACCAGTCTTAAAAGAGCCGACTTTCCAGACCCCTGTCCTAGGATATTTCATTTTTTTCTGAGAGAGGGCTAGGTGATGACTTCCTACAATGGGAAGCGAACGAAAGGAAAAATACTCAAACTGGTAGCAGAAATCCGCAGGTTGGCCTGCCCCCGGCTCTATCCTGTCTTATTTAGGAACATTTTTAAGGCCGGGCCGCCTGCGCGGAAGGCGTGGCAAACCGGCAGTAACAAAATATGAAACCCACCGCCGGACGTTTCCCAGGGACATCCTGGCCACTTAAAGGAGATTTTTGTACGGTGCATCAGATACCAATTTGAGTTTTATGTTCCTTTGTGACAAGTTTGTATAAATTAAATCAAAGGAGGAAGAAGGGGAGAGCGAAGCAATGATACTTGGGCTTCGGCAAAAGTAGCTAACTTTATTCTCACCGTTTAAATGCTGAGACCGCCTGAGTTTTATGCTCTCTCTGAGCGTTTGAATTCGAGCGTGTATTCTGATTGGTTGTCAGACTCCCATGGGGCCGTGCAGGGGTAACTTTGTAGATTGCCTGTGTCCCAGGCTTGGTTGAGCCTTGCTGGGTGATGATGTAACGATGGGGCTTTGGGCAATTCCTCCTTACTAAGGCAGGACGTAAAGTGAGAATTGGACATTAAACATGAAACCTACTGGGTCAGGCTAGACAGCCTCTTAGGGCCCCTTTTACTTCTATATTAAAAGGCGACATAGGCCGTTACTCCTTGCAAACAAAATAAGGGAAATGTGTGCCTAGCCGCAGAGTTCAATAGTTCTTACAAAACCACAAGGTTCGGCTAAAGTTCACTTAAGAAACATGTATGGGTCAAGACAAAAGGAGAAGTAAAGACCCCAACTCCTTACAAGGCTTGGTCCTCAAGGTAGCCAATAGAAATGGTTTAAGTATTTTCATGTTCAAAACTGCTCTTTGAAAGATATATAAGAACCGGCTTTTTCTATGGATCTTCGTCCGGGTGTTAGCAAAACTTATTTCTGCTCGGACCTTTGGCCAAAAATAAAAGGCTTATCTCGATCTCGTTCTCTGAGTCTCCTGATTTTCTGCAACATTACGGCTCTGCTTGAAGGAGGTTGATCTTTGTTATGTAGAATAGACTGGCTCAGGCTTTAATGGCCCATTGACAAAGGTGGAGGGGTGGGTTGAGTTTCTGCCTCCCTTTTAGGGGAAACATTCCACCCTTTTAATATCTCCTAAACTATTTCATTTTTTTTAGGAGAGGAATGGGTGCCAACTTGCCACAGAAGAAGGGCAAGACTATTATCTGACTATGAAAATTCCCTTGTCCTCTTTCTGGCTAGTCTTTGTTGAATTTCTCCCGCCTTTCTTTCAATCCATTCAAGCCAGAAACGTTTGTGTAACTCAGGCTCACATTATGAAAACTGCTTGTAAAACCTGTGTCATGTCGAGCATCCCATAATATCTACAATTACATTGGAAGAGTTTTCAACGGCTGGAATAGCCGTATCAACGCGCGCGCACTGACGGAGAAAACCTTCTGACCTCCGCCTGGCTTTCCTTCCTCCATTAACTTCATCCCATGGGGTAGGAAATGCAATCAGAGCTCTTAATGGGGAAATGTTTCCAACTCCTGGATGAAAAAGATTACTTTTTTACGAAAGCAAAAAAAGGAGAAGAGGTTGAACACGCTGGCGAGAGAGAAAAGGCAGACCTCGGAAACCATCTGATGGGAAAAAAAATATCTGAAATAAAAGTTGATATGCTGGGGAGTTTACCTCTCCCCCTCTATTAAAGTCAAGGTTAAGTTCAGGGTAATATCATCCATTTCTCAGAGTTAAGCTGACACCATCAGGCTTCCACCTTGTCCTGTCAAATAATCAGAAAGAAAAATTGCAATTCTGGCTAGTTTTTGTTTTTCCTTTCGCAGCGAGCAACCTGATCTGTAGAAATCTCTGTAGCGTTCTCTTGCGCAGCAAGGAGAAATTTCCATATGTTTATAAGTGTCATTCTCCCCGATGAGCCCAGCGATAACATTCAAGGAAGGGGATGGGGGGAGTTAACAGTTTTATTAACATTACTTGCTCGCAAACATCAGTGTGTGGTCTTACCCACATTAAAAAAAGAAGAAGCAAATTAACCTTCAAACATGCTTTCTCCTAAAAGCTGAAAGCTGACAGTAATTAGACCTAAGGGGGTGAAACATCTTTTCGGAGTTATTGGATAATTGTGGGCACTTTGTAGTTACTCAAGTTACTTTCATTCCTGCCCTCAAACTATGCTTCAATGGGTTTTGGTTTTTTTTTTTGCCTTGCTGAGAAAGAATTCATTCATATAACCTCCCTGAGAAGGAGAATCTCAAAGTTGAGCTATCGCTATCCTTATTTGTAGGCAGGCAGTGGCTCAGTGGCTAAGATGCTGAGCTTGTCGATCAGAAAGGTTGACAGTTCGGCAGTTCGAATCCCTAGCGCCACATCACGGAGGGAGCTCTCGTTACCTGTCCCAGCTTCTGCCAACCTAGCAGATCGAAAGCACGTAAAAGATGCAAACGGAAAACCTTTGGTGGGTTTGCGCAGTCCCATTCCGTTCAGAGAAGATCTGGTGTCGTGTTTCTTTTCTCCCTCATCCGTGGGCCTGGCCCGCCTGATAACGGCGTGAAAGTTATCACTACATGGTCACAGCGTTCCATGCGCCTTTGGCGTTAAGTCATGCCGGCCACATACCACGGAGATGTCTCCGGACAGCGCTGGCTCTTCGGCTTTGAAACGGAGATGAGCACCGCCCCCTAGAGTCGGGAATGATGAGCACATATGTGCGAGGGAAACCTTTACCTTTATCGCTATCTTATTTGTTCTAAAATCACCATTTTCAGCCAATGGTGGTTTGTCAGAAACCCCCATGGTTTAATTTCGCTGAAGCTGGGGAAAATGGGTGTACAACACCAAGAGCAGTGTGTATCTAAACCTAAGTCACATTAAGCCTGGTGGACTCCCAGAATTCCCAGAATTCCCCAGCCAGGACCTTAGATTTAAGGGACTAGAGACTAAAACATATGAAGAACGGTTGCAGGAACTGGGTACGTCTAGTTTAATAAAAAGAAGGACCAGGGGAGACATGATAGCAGTCTTCCGATATCTCAGGGGTTGCCCCAAAGAAGAGGGAGTCAAGCTATTCTCCAAAGCACCTGAGGATAGGACAAGAAGCAATGGGTGGAAACTAATCAAGGAGAGAAGCAACTTAGAACTAAGGAGAAATTTCCTGACAGTGAGAACAATTAATCAATGGAACAGAAGTTGCCTCCAGAAGTTGTGAATGCCCCAACACTGCAAGTCTTCAAGAAGAGGTTGGATAGCCATTTGTCTGAAATGGTATAGGGCTTCCTGCCTAGGCAGGGGGTTGGACTAGATGACCTCCAAGGTCCCTTCCAACTCTGTTATTGTATTTGTCTTTATTTGTATTTGATTTCAACTCCCAGAATTCATCCCGGCTAGGTAATTCTGGGAGTTGAAGTCGCCCCAGTTGAAGCACCGACCCGAAAGGTTAGGAATCAACCTGGGTGGAATTTATTCCCATCTCTTTCTCACATATCATAATGTCGCCACTAAAATCAGGAAGGAGGATTATAGAAAATATAAATATAAGTATAATCTTTATTGTCATTGTACTTAAATTGAAGCTGCTGTGGCCTAGAGGTAGAGCTCTTGCCTCACAAGCAGCAGATTGTGAGTTCGATCCTAGGTAGAGGCACATGTAGGGTCTCCTGCTTGGGCAGGGGGGTTGGACTAGATGACCTGCAAGGTCCCTTCCCAACTCTGTTAATCTGTTAAATACAAAGGAATTGGTTATAAATATAAATAAAATATAAATATAAATTAAATATAATGAATAAAATAGCAAATCAAAAAGACAGAAGAGGGGGATTTCTCCATATTAGGCTGGTTTTTGGGCCTACTTTGCCCAAGGTCAGCATTGGCACTAGTTTGCCAGGGATACCCTTGGTTGCCCTTGGCAACAGGCGGAGAAAAAGGAAAGCCAAAGGCGCCCCCTTTAAAAAAACAAAAAAAACCCACCTCCGTGTCATCTTTTTTTTTCAAGCTCTCGCGAGAGCGGCTGCATTGGCGGCAGCTCGGGGGGGGGGGTGCAGCTCTCGCGAGGCTCCCTCCCGGGGAGGCGGGAGGGAGGCTTGATTGACAGCGGAGGCGGGTAGCGGCCAAGATGGCGTCGGAGGGTGATCTCGGGAGGAAATGGGACCGTTGTCTGGCTGACTCCGCCGTCAAGCTGGGTGAGAGGGCCGAGGGAGGGGGAGGCCTGGGCTCGGGAGGAACCGGGGCTGTCCCCTTTCTCCCTGCTTTGCAATGGGGCAGCCTGAGCCAAGCCCCTCCCCCTTGGCTTCCACTGCATGCTTTTAACAGATTAACAAGAGTTGGAAGGGACCTTGCAGGTCATCTAGTCCAGGGGCCTGCAAAGTCGGCTCTTTTAAGACTGGTGGACTTCAACTCCCAGAGTTCCCCAGCAGCATAGCTGGCTGGGGAACTCTGGGAGTTGAAGTCCACCAGTCTTAAAAGAGCCGACTTTGCAGACCCCTGATCTAGTCCAACTCCCTGCCCAAGCAGGAGACCCTACATGTGCCTCTACCTAGGATCGAACTCACAACCTCCTGCAATATTTTTTTTTTAAGTTGCAAGCCCCTTTGCAAAAGCCCTGGAATGGGGGCGTGGGGGGGGGGGAGGATACAGCTGCCCCCCTCCCCCCATTTGGCAAAAGTGACTTAAAAGCCATTTGCAAGCTTTGCCCAGGATGGGGCTTCTCACGTGGGGAATGGGGGTGCTCTCAGCCTCTCCTTTTGGGGAGGCTGAGCCCTTGCAAAGCTTCTGCCCCTTCCTCTCTTTGGGGTTGCATCCAGAGCAGGGTTCGTTTACGCTTCGTGGCACTCCCCCTCCCCCAAAGCCCTTTTAGCCTCACCCATCCCCCTTTGCTATTGATTGATATGCTGCAATATTTTTAAAAATGTGGGAGCACAAAAATAGCAGCAATCTGCCATTCCAATAAGGTATCTCCTTCAGAGATGATGATGATGTATACTATTATTTACTTTATTCATAAAACATGAAACTCAGCCAGCTGAACATTCAAAAATGCATTGCAAATACTATTGACCGGTGCTAATGGTTGATACAGTTTGCTGCCAGCATCCTAGGTATCAACCAAGTATCTTCTTAGGATGTAAGATGTTCCAAGTAGCGCAGTCGCTGGTGTTATTGCAGGAAGCTGCAATTTGCTGAGATATTTAGTAAAATTCTTGGACATGGTGCCAAGTGCCCCGATGACAATGGGTGTCACTGTGACATGCTTTATCCATAGCCGTGTGGTTTCGATGGCCAGGTTGCGATATTTCATTATTTTTTCTAGTTCTTTTTCGTCGAGTCTGGCATCTCCAGGAACAGCGATATCAATGAACTGTACACTTCAGCCCTCTACAACTGTGATATCTGGATTATTATTATTATTATTATTATTATTATTATTATTATTATTATTATTATTATTATTATTATTATTATTATTATTATTATTATATACTTTATTCATTAAACATGAAACTCAGACAACTGAACATTTTAAAATTATTATTATTATTATTATTCATTAAACATGAAACTCAGCCAACTGAACATTTTAAAATGCATTACAAATACCATGGTTGTTATTATAATTTACTTTATTATTATTATTTACATTATTATTATTATTTACTTGATTCATGAAACATGAAACTGAGCTAACTGAAACATTTAAAAATGCTTTGCAAGTACCATTGATTGGTGCTAATGGTTGATACTGTTTGCTTCCAGCATCCTAAGTATCAACCAAGTATCTTCTTAGAATGTAAGATGTTCCAAGTAGCACAGTTTTTTGCCGTTCCACTGGTGTTATTGCAGGAAGCTGCAATTTGCTGATGTATTTAGTAAAACAATGGGTATCACTGTGACATGCTTGAGTCCTGACCAAGGACTTAAGAACTGTTAAGGTAACGTCGGAGGATAGAAGCTGTATTATTATTATTATTATTATTATTATTATCATCATCATCATCATCATCATCATCATCATCACCATCATCATCATCATCACCATCATCATCATCATGCCTTTATATAACTAACTCAGGGAAGCATACATATCAAATACTCCTTCCTCTTATGTTCCCATAGTGACAGCCCTGTGAGGATGAGTTGGGCTCAGAGAGACAGACAGACAGACAGGTCCAAAGTCACCCAGCCAATGTTTAGAGGATGTAGGGATTGTACTTGCTAATTTATTTATTTATTTATTTATTTATTTTATTTACATTTATATCCCGCCCTTCTCCACAGAGGACCCAGGGCGGCGCACAGGAAATTTAAAAAACATACAGAATACAAAAATAAATACACAATTTAAAATATAAATTAAACCATCTTATCCTATGCTAAAAACCCAATTTTAAAATATCCAATTTAAAACTATCTAAAGTCCCCATGGGAGGTTAGGCTAGGCCGGCTTGTTGGAATAGGTATGTCTTTAGACATTGGCGGAAGAGGCGGAGGTCGGTGATGGTGCGTAATTCGGGGGGTAGGTCGTTCCAAAGGGCTGGGCCCGCCACAGAGAAGGCTCTTCCCCTGGGTGTCGCCAGTCGGCATTGTCCGGCCGACGGCACCCTGAGAAGGCCCTCTCTGCGGGAGCGTATCGGTCTAAGGGATGTATGAGGCAAGAGGCGGTCTCGCAAATAACTAGGCCCCGAGCCATGGAGCGCTTTAAAGATGGTCGTCAAGACCTTGAAGCGCACCCGAAAGACCACAGGAAGCCAGTGCAGCTCGCGCAGGATCGGTGTTATGTGGGAGCATCTAGTGGCTCCCATAATCACCCGCGCGGCTGCGTTTTGGACTAACTGTAGCTTTCGGGTGCACCTCAGGGAAGCCCCATGTAGAGAGCATTAATATTAAGAGCTAATAATATTTGTTGACATATGAAGCATGCTTGCCAAGGAAAAAGCATGAAGTCTAGTGGTTAAAGGATTTAGTATTTTCCTCTGCTTTCAGTTTGGTTGCTCCAACAGTTACAGGTAGTCCTCAACTTACGACCGCAGTTGAGCCCCAAATTTCTGTTTCTAAGTGAGACAGTTGTGAGTTATATGACCTTTCTTGCCACAGCTGTTAAGTGAATCTCTGCAGTCATTAAGTGAATCTCTGCGGGCACGCAAGCTATTGCCCAGGTTCCACTCCGTATATGCATGTCTCCCGCCGGCCACCCATGGGACGTGCACACATGGGTGGCGGGGTTGTGCGCGCATGCGTGGGGGTTGGGGGATGTGGTGCCCCCCCCAGCCCCGTTTTGGTGCTAGCAGGCCTTCCTGAAGCCTCCCTGGACCAAAAACGAGGGATGAGGGGGTGCGCAGGAGGTTTCAGGGAGGCCTGCTAGCACCCAAATAATAATAATTTAATAATAATTTTTTAATTTATAACCCGCTCTCTCTCCCCGAAGGGACTCGAGGCGGGGCACAGGGAATTAAAAATACAAATAAAAACCACAAAGAAAGTACAATGTTAAAACGAATTAAACTAACCCTGCGCTAAAATCCCATATAAAAACTAAAATTAAGCCCTAAAAACCCCTAAAAACAGTTTAATTAGCCTAGGCTGGCCAAGCAGAAGAAGTGTGTTTTTAATTTTTGACGGAAGGAGCGGAGGTCCGTGGTTGTTCTGATTTCAGAGGGAAGGTCGTTCCAGAGGGTCGGGCCTGCCACAGAGAAGGCCCTTCCCCTGAGCATCGCCCGCTGGCCTAGTGGACGGCACCCGGAGAAGTCCCTCTCTGTGGGAGCGAATCGGCCGCAGGGATGTATGGGACAGGATGCGATCCCGCAGATAGCTAGGTCCCGTGCCATGGAGCGCTTTGAAGATGATAACCAGCACCTTGAAGCGCACCAGAAAGACGACAGGCAGCCAATGCAGCTCGCGCAGGAGCGGTGTTACATGGGAAAACCTAGAGGTTCCCATAACTGCCCGCACGGCTGCATTCTGGACAAGCTGAAGTCTTCGGGGGTTGCACACAAATTTGCAGGAATGGGGGGAAGGGTGGAGTGCGGGTGAGGGGCCTGTGAGAGGCATTGCAATATGGGTGTTGGCACACGCTATCACACACACCTGCACTTTTGTTACCTGAGGGAAGACAGTGATAGTAAGAAAATTAATAGTCTTTACTTTGTAGCAACTAAAATACTTCTTCCGACCAGTGAGACTATCTTCTCAAAATAATAACAGGACCTAGTGGAAAATGGAGAAAGGAAGTATGAAGGGGCTGAAATATTGACATTCTCTCTCCCCCCCCCCCTTCAAATGATGAGCTGTTCTGAAAATTAACAGGTAAAATTTAGTCCTATTTTAATTAAACAAAAAAAAATCATCCTTCATTACATCCTGTAGAAAGCGTGTCGATTGGTTACAATATAGCTCTCGTGCATTTCTTCCACCATCATTATTCATATTAAATTACACGCTTTAAATCAAAAATCCATTGTACATCTTAATATCTTCATACAAAGTTCTCCTTTAATCACAGTTATTTAAGCGTGCTTTTCCCTCTAATAATTCACACTCATAAACATAGCCATATAATGGCATTCGTTGACTATTTCAAGAAACCTCCAATAACCTTGCACCCAAAATCTATTCCTGACCCCACATCCATCTCTCTTCTCTTGGTTTCTTAGCCTCTCCCGTCTTTCGCGTTCTCCGTTTAAAGTTTAAAATCCCAACCTCATCCTCTCTTCTACCATATTATATGGGATTAGAAAATTAAATTAGTTTTAATTTAGTCTACATTGGGACTGAAAAGAGTCAAGGATTGATCAGGAAGGAATGGAGGGAAGGAGGGAATTTCCTTAAAGTACACATTTTGTGTGCATCATTGTCCAATATTCATAGGTTTGAAGACAATTTAGAAAGGAAGGGAAGGGAAGGGAAGGAAGAAGAAAGAGAGAGAGAAAGAAAGAAAGAGAAAGAAAGAGGAGGTTGGAAGTAAGGAAGAAAAAAGAAGAAAAAGACTGTCTTTAACAACATAACTTTCCTAAATGTATAAGTTTGGGTAACGATGCAATTTCTATGCAGTTTTTTAGAGTGGAAATATCCTAAGATGAATCCTAGTTGATCTTCCGAATTAAGTCTCTTTGCTCACAGCCTCGCCCCCTTTAACCCCTCGCTGGCCATAAACAAGGAGGTGGGTTGGGCACAAAACCCATTGGAAGGAAATTGCCTAAGATGCTCCTGGCATACGCACAGACACACCAGGGCGTCTGGAGTTGGCAGGAACTGCAAAAAAAAAAAAAAAGCCTTCTATCTGCAAGCCAACACCTTCTTCCCACAGTTTCAAGTTTCGTATTATAAAACTTGTTTATCTGCAATTGGGGGCTGGGGGGGGGGGAGAGACACGATGACTGCCTTGAATTGCAAATAACTGAATATCTGATTGATGCAGAGTAATTACAATTTGTCTCCTCTCTCTCTCTCTCTCTCTCTCTCTCTCTCTCTCTCTCTCCTGGGCAGGTAGTCATTAGGCATTAAACGAACAGGTGGAGAAGGCAGGCTGGGTGAGAATAAGCTTGAGATAGGCGGTCGAGAATTGAAGGAAACGGAGTTCCCTGATTTGGGGCAGCCATCCTCTGCCACTGCCTTCCTCCTCCTCAAGGGCCCAGACTTGCCTAACTCTTCTTCCTGACCTTTGACCTTGTCCCCCAGGCCGGTGGGCACATCAGTAAACCATACACAACAGGGACAGGGGCTTCGTTCTTGGTTTCCATGGTGATTACTGCGTTTCCCCCAAAACAAGACAGGGTCTTATTTTCTTTTGAAAACACCCCCCCCCCCCCCCAAATTGCTCAACTCACGATTCTTTTTACTGATCTATAACCGACATACAGAGCCATCATTCAGGGATCAGCCTCTAACAGTGATTCTGGCTTCCTCTCAATGGCTGATTGAGGAAACAGCAGCCAATCACATCTCACTGTAGCGGTTAAAGATACAGATACCATATTCCAATCACGGCTTATTTATATATGCCTTGAGCTATCCGGTATCCCTGATACATCAGCCAATTTACAGGACTCTTAAATGAGAGAATATTATCACAGCTCCTGTTCAGAGGTCCCTTTAAGGGGAGGAGACTTAACGTCATCCCTCTCTGCCCTTCGACTCAACCTAGAGATCATCCAGACAGAGAACCTATATATATATAGGTTGTTCGGGAGAAAACCCGAACAACCAAAGACCTGCATATATATATATATATGCAGGTAAACAGAGTATGGCCAACTGATGAGAGCTAATAAGCTCGAAATAGATCTATCTTGGTCTCTCAAATTTAAATTTATTGATCAGCTCATAAAACTAACACACATATCTAAAAAAAATTTTTTACACAACGGAACTCATGGTTCTCTGTCTAGATGGTCTCTGGTGATGAGCCGAAAGGCAGAGAAGGAAACAGTATGTCTCCTCCCTTAATGGGGCCCTAACAGGAAGTTGTGAAAACAATTACCTATCTATCTGTATATGTATATGTGTATAGCCAACCCAACACTAGGATTACATTCCTAACAAGTGCTTGGCCTTATTTTCGGGGAGGTCTTATTATTTTTGAGGTGCAGGAGGCAGCGAGCAGGGCCACCTCATGGCTGCTGCTGCATTGCAATATTTTTGGGGAGGGCTTATTTTCGTGCATGCGCTTAAAAGCCCGATTGGGCTTATTATCCAGGTTTTTTTTTTTCTTATTTTCAGGGAATCAGGGTAGGAGAAGTGGGGTTTTTTTTTTGAAGTCTCTCCAGGAAGTGAGCTGGTAGATGCCAAGGGAGGTGTTCATGGACCAACACTACCCCTGGGTGCCACCCCCACCACCCCCGAAGCAACTTCTCGTGAGTCAGGAAGAATCTTGCTTTTAAGCAGACAGGGAGAAATTATCTACTGCGGGATCCGATAAGCGCACGGGAGACATGAATAATCGGTCTCAATAGGCAGTTCTTGGCGAGGGAACCCCATCATTTAACCTGGCGTAACCTGCCAATCCTCGCCATGTCCTCATCTAAACCGGGCTTCTGCTGAATCCCCAGGCTTGTTTTCAAGAGCAGGTTCCCCATTGCGTAACCAGCATGCCTGCCTTTTTTTTTTTTTTTTTCCCTGCCAAAGGTGCCCGTCAGGAATTTCTCAGCGCCCACTGATTTGGGCCGTGTTTAGGCACAAGGGTTTTGGCCCGGAGCGATGCGCTGATTTCAGCTGAACCCGGAATTAATGCATGCGCGCGCGGTGCCAGGGGTGCAGTTGCAGAGCTAAGCATAAACCAGCATCACCCTATTTTGACGGGTGATTTCTAAAGCCCTCCTTCGCCCCAGAAAGTCTCGGGAATATCAAAATGGGGGCGCCCTTTGCTGACTCCCCAATCAAATAACACAACCGATCGAATTGCGACCTTCGCGCAGGGAGAGGAGAAAATTATCCTTTTAAAGTTTCAGAAGAGTCGTGTTTTTCCTCCGCTCAGCCGGTCAGGTCTCTTTTTTTTTCTGCGCCCCCCAAGCTTTATCCTGGCGTAGAGTCCGTGCGATGTTGGGGTACACGGGCATCAAAAGACTGCCAGCCTCGTTTCCAGCGATGGGGAAAAGGAGGCTAAAGAACCCAATGCCCCTCGATTCTGGCGTCATGCAGTCCGCCCGTTCATGGCCTGCACGGTCCTGTCTGTGTGAATGTCAACCCAGGTTGGGCAACGTGCCCGTTGACGGTTGCCAGTCTCCCCTTATCTCACCCCTCCTGGCCGGGGGCCACTTCTCTTCTGAAAGGCTGGGAACGCCTTGCAGCAACGTGCGTGAGTCAAATTTAATTTGCATCCAAGGCGAAGGTGTCACCCTTCGGGTTCGCCTCTGCCGTGCTCTTAAACCGGGCCGGGAATAATCACCTCTGCAGGATTGGCAAATTTCAGAAGGGCGAGAGACGAGAGAACCTGCCAGCTCTTAAGTCAGGGTGCTTGTTTAACTGCAAGCTTTGCCCATGGATCAGGAACACATGAAGGCATACCGTATTTTTCGGAGTATAAGACGCACCTTTCTCCTTCAAAACCGAGGCTGAAAATCTTGAGTGCGTCTTATACACTGAATACAGCATTTTTGGCCTCCCCAAGTCCCCTCCCCGAAGATTGCAGACCTGTAAGGCACCTTGTAGGTCATCTAGTCCAAACTCCCCCTCCCCTGCCAAACAGGAGGCCCTCCACCATTTCCGACAGATGGCAGTCCAGTCTCTTCTTGAAAGCCTCCAGGGATGAAGCTCCCACAACGTCTGAAGGCAACTTCTGTTCCATGGGTTGATGGTTCTCCCTGTCAGAAAATTCCTCCTTATTTCCAGGTTGAATCTCTCCTTGGTCAGTTGCCATCCATTATTATTCCTTCTCTGGCCTTCGGGTGCTTTGAATAATAGCTTGACCCCCCTCCTCTCTGGCAGCCCCTCAAATCTTGGAAGGCTGCTATCCTGTCTCGCCATGCCCAGATCCTGCAACCATTTTAATCTCCCGGCCTTTGGTTGTCTGAGATAGATTAACAGAGTTGGAAGGGACCTTGTAGGTCATCTAGTCCAACCCCTCACTCAAGCAGGAGACCCTACACCATTCCCGACAGAGGGCAGGCCAGTTTCTTCTTGAAAGCCTCCAGGGATGAAGCTCCCACAACTTCCGAAGGCAACTTCTCTTCCATGGGTTGATTGGTCTCAATGTCAGAAAGTTCCTCCTTATTTCCAGGTTGAATCTCTCCTTGGTCAGTTTCCATCCATTATTATTCCTTCTCTGGCCTTCGGGGGCTTTGGAGAATAGCTTGACCCCCCCCCTCCTCTGTAGCAGCCCCTCAAATATCGGAAGGCTGCTCTCCTGTCTCCCCTGGTCCTTCTCTTCCAAATGTGGCTTCCAATTTTTCAAGCCTTTTTTTGCCTTTAAATCTGCAAGTGCTGAGAAAGAGAGACAGAAAGACACACACACACAGACAGATGTTCCTCCCCCCCCCCCCAAACTCCCATTCCCTTGAGGCCTTCATAGCTAGGGGTGGGGGCCTCCTAAAGCCCCCTCCTGTTCCTTCTCTGCCTCTGTTTGTTTTATTTGCAAGGGAAACCTTTCATCTTTTATTGTTGCAGAGTCAAAAGGCTGGCCTGGAGGTGCAAGGTTTAGTGGAAACAGCTGTCCCAGTTGTTGGCTGGTCCCCCCCCCTGTCATCCCCCCCCCCCCCCGTGGCCAAATAAGTGGCTATCCAACAGCCCCCTTGTAAGGCAACGGGGTGTGCAAAGCAGAGACTATGCAGAGGCCGCGGGCTGGTGGCCACCCTTGCCCCCTCCTCCTACACAACCAGACATCATGCAGGAGATTTTTTCCCCCTTTTGCAGAATATTGGTACGATTCTCCTTGCCCCCTTCCCCACCCCGTTCTTCCCAAGAGACATTGAACCCTGCTCCCTTGGCTTCAGCACAGAATCCCCATCGGCGGCCTGGGGAGATCAAGAAGGCTTCCCCAGCCAAGATCAAGGAATCTTTGCCTGTGCTGACCTCCTCCTCCTCCTTCTTTTTCTTTTTCTTTTTCTTTCTTTCTTTCTTTCTTTCTTTCTTTCTTTCTTTCTTTCTTTCTTCTTCTTCTTCTTCTTCTTCTTCTTCTTCTTCTTCTTCTTCTTCTTCTTCTTCTTCTTCTTCTTCTTCTTCTTCTCCTTCTCCTTCTCCTTCTCCTTCTCCTCCTCCTCCTCCTCCTCCTCCTCCTCCTCCTCCTCCTCCTCCTTCTTCTCCAAGGAAGAGAAGGTAGGAAGTTAAATTCCAAGGAAGTTCAGATCGGGAGAATCGATCAGGCCAAAAAGCTAAACCAGAACGGGTGTGGCATGTTGTGGAGCTTCCTGCCATAATTTTAACTTTATTTAAATTTATATACCGCCCTATCTCCTTTACGGGACTCAGGGCGGTGAACAGGCAATCATAAAAACATAAAAACATCAAGTACAATAAATATACTAAAAACAAATTAAACTAGAAACCTGTTCTAAAAACCCAATAGATAAAATAGATTTAAAAGCTACACCAGGCCGGCCGGACGAAATAGATGAGTTAGATAAATTTTCTGTTTATCCTTCAGGTTGTCCAAAATGTTTTCCTTTCCGTCAAACACCAAACGTAGCAGAGATGCCTTTAAAACCCGCTTCCTTTTTAATTAGTTGCGGCTGAACGAAAAGACAGGAATATTGAGCGTAGGCCACCCATCTTAAAAGGGGGCGAAGATGCTGAGCTTGTCAATCGGACAGGTCGGCGGTTTGAATCCCGAGCGCCACGTAACGGAGTGAGCCCCCCCCCCCGGGACTTGTCCCAGCTTCTGCCAACCTAGCCTACGAGCCACATTTGTACAACAACGGAGGGATGAAGGAGAGAGGAGTAGAGAAGAGTGGAAGGGAGCAGGGGAAGAGAGAAAGAAGGGCAGCAGAAGTGAGGAAAAAAGTAGGAGAGAGAGAGAAGGAATAGAGGAGACAGGAGAAAGAGAGCGGAAGGGGAAGTAGAGAAGAGAAAGAAGAGGGGGGATGGTAGAAGAGAGGGAGGGAGGGTTGTAGAACTAGGTATAATATGGGGCACGGAAAGCAGAAAAGCAAATGAGAATTGTTGATAGATGGTAAGAGGAACTGATATAATATTGGCTAATATATAATAGTGTTTCGTAAGATGTAATGTTATGCTTGCGGTTATTTATATGAAAATAAAAATTAAAAAACTTCATAATATAAAAAGAAAGGTCCTGGTTGCTCTTCTCTGCACCTTTTCTAGAGTCTCGGCATCTTTTTTATAGCGTGGTGACCAAAACTGGATGCAGGACTCTCGGTGTGGCCTTACTAGGGCTTTATAACCCGGTATTAGGACCTCCCTTGATCTGGATTGTATCCCTCTGCTAATGCAGTTTAGGACTACAGGGCCAGACGGCTTTGCAAACAGGCCCAGCGCGGCTGGGATTCCAGGGGTTGCAATCCAGAACAGCTGCCAGGCAGAAGGTTATTGAGTTTAAGAATTGTCTCGGGTGATGAAACAGAGCTGGACGTTTTCCAGCTCCAGAGTTTCCTCCAGGTCCCTGGGTGCAGGCGCGTCTGCTCCCTTCCAACCCTTGGCTTTTCCTCTCTTACTGACATCCCCAACTTTCGCCAGCCAGATGTTTAGGATCCCAACACACGGTCACTCAAGCCCTCGTGATTTCCCGCCTGGACTACTGTAATGCTCTCTACATGGGGCTCCCCTTGAGGTGCACCCGGAAACTTCAGCTGGTACAGAATGCGGCCATGCGGGGGATTTTGGGAGTCTCTCGATACTCCCATGTAACACCTCTCCTGCGCGAACTGCACTGGCTGCCTGTGGCCTTCCGGGTGCGCTTCAAGGTGTTAGTAACCATCTTTAAAGCGCTCCATGACACGGGTCCTGGTTACTTGAGAGACCGCCTCCTACCACATACCTCCCTTCGACTTGTCCGCTCCCACAGAGTGGACCTCCTTTGGGTGCCGTCAGCCGATCAATGCCGGCTGGCGACTCCCAGGGGAAGAACCTTCTCTGTGGCGGGCCCGGCCCTCTGGAACGACCTGCCCCCCGATATCCGTACTATCACGGACCTGCACCTCTTCCGTCGGATATTAAAAGCACATTTTTTTCATCTAGCCAGCCTGACAGACCAAAGATATAATTTTAAATTTTAATATTTATTGGTTTTAATCTTTTATAGTATTTAAATTTTAGCACAGAGTTAACAATTTAATTGTTGTTTATATTTTGTATGCGTTGTTGGGGTTTTTATCTTTCTGTGCACCGCCCTGAGTCCCCCCAGGGAAATAGGGCGGTATATAAATCAAAATAATAAATAAATAAAATAAATAAATCTTCCCAACCGGCCCCCGGGGGGGGGGGGGCAGAGGCCTCGCAACCCAATCCATCTGGGAACCACCCGAGAGCTGCGAAAACTTTTTATTGTTTCATCGCCGCCTCTTGAGCGGTCGCAAACGGGCCGCCCGGCTGCTGTTCGCACGTCAACATTATCCCCTCCGTCAGCTGGCATCCATTTGCGCTGCTCCGCCCGGCACATGGAAAGCCACAGAGATACCCTGAGCATAGGCAGAGAGCCACACTGCCCTGGCTGCCCTTCAGGCCTCCTCCTTTTGGGGGGGGGGGAGAGAGGAAAGCACCCCCTCCAATCGACCCGCAGCTGTTTCTACTAACGCCGGGCCTTTAAACTTCATAAACAACAACATAAACTTCATAAACAACAACAAACAACGTCTTGGCTTGCCAGGAAAATGAACCCAAAGGAAAACGAAAGGGTTGGGGGGCAGGATTTTGCGTCACTGGATTTTGTGGGGAAGGGGGGGATTCTTTGCCTCCAGCCCTCCCCGTCCCAGAAGGGGGAACCGTTGGACGTGTGTTGGCCCAAGGGAGGATGGGGTGCCCTGCGTGTGGGTCAGAGGGCCAAGGAAGGGCGCTGAAAGGTTTTGAGGCTTGCTGGCATCCCCCCCATAACTGGCCCCCGCAGAGAGGGCTCGCAATCTGGGCATCCTCCTGGACTCTCGGCTGTCTCGAGAAGATCACATGACAGCCGTGGCCAGGGGGGGCCTTCCATCAGGTCCCTCTGATACGCCAGTTGTGCCCCTTTCTGGATCGTGACGCCTTACGCACAGTCACCCAAGCCCCCGTCACTTCCCGCCTGGACTACTGCAACGCTCTCTACATGGGGCTTCCCTTGAGGTGCACCCGGAGGCTCCAGTTAGTTCAGAATGCGGCCGCACGGGATTTTGGGAGCATCTAGATGCTCCCATGTGACACCTCTCCTGCGCGAGCTGCACTGGCTGCTTGTGGCTTTCCAGGTGCGCTTCAAGGTATTAGTAACCATCTTTAAAGCGCTCCGTGGCAAGGGACCTGGTTATCTGCAAGACCGCCTCCTGTTGCCAAATACCTCCCACCGACCAGTTCGCTCCCACAGGGAGGGCCTCCTCAGGGTGCCGTCGGCCAGACAATGCCGGCTAGCGACCCCCAGGGGGAGAGCCTTCTCTGTGGCAGCTCCCGCCCTCTGGAATGACCTACCCGCTGGGCTAAGGACGATCTTGGACCTACATCTCTTCTGTCGGACCCTGAAGACGCACTTATTCTGTGCTGCCGGCCTGTCGTAGTTTTAAAGGGATTTTAAAGCAATTTTAGCATGGGATTTTAAATATGTAGGCCAATTTATTTAATATTTTTTAATATATTCTTTTTAGTTTTCGTATCACCTATCTTACTGTGGCTCTACACCGCCCTGAGTCCCGAAAGGGAGAAGGGCGGTATACAAAGGGAGAAGGGCGGTATACAAATCAAATAAAAGGTGTTAGTTCTCATCTTTAAAGCGCTCCATGGCACGGGACCTAGCTATCTGCGGGATCGGATTCTGCCCCATACATCCCTGCGGCCGATCCGCTCCCACAGAGAGGGACTTCTCCGGGTGCCGTCCACTAGGCTATGCCAGCGGGCGACGCCCAGGGGAAGGACCTTCTCTGTGGCGGGCCCAGCCCTCTGGAACGACCTTCCCCCCGAAATTAGAACAACGACGGACCTCCGCTCCTTCCGTCAAAAATTGAAAACATACTTTTTCTGCTTGGCCGGCCTAGGTTAGTCTTCTGTTTTTAACTGGGTTTTTAGGGGGGTGTAGTTTAGTTTTAGTATAGTGGGTTTTAGCGCAGGGACAATTTGTTTAATTCTTATTTTAGCTATTTATGTAT